>WBNM01040180.1:26050-122772 GCA_013399055.1 Ramphastos sulfuratus
CTCTTCTCTCAGCTGTTCCACTGGAGAGAAATTATTTTTAGGGAAAGAAGCAGCAAATCGAAAGCACTGTGGGAGAACAGTGTCTCTGTAGAGAAAATAGCATTAAAGAAAAACATGTGAAGAATCTTTTTAATAAAGTTAAGATTACAAAAGATTGCTACATTTTGTAACTGCAAATAAAATTCTTTCAAGGGAAGATAGCAGAGATGTTTTACCAAAAAAATTAATAATTAATGCAGAACAATTTCTCTAATAGCAAGCAAAGCTTTAGTGCAGTCATGCTACAATCCTGCCATCCTTGATTTATTCCAGAACAAATCAAGACTGAAACAGAGAAACAGTTTGTAAAGTACAGCTTAAAGAAAACATTTTAAATCAGGCTGCTACTGTCAGAAGCACAAAACTGTGGCAAAGCACAAAACAGTATAGCTGATAAACACATGATCACCAGTAAGCAGTCTGGGAAGGGAGGTGGTTGTTGATGTAAATGCACAGGGTTTGTCAACATGGCATCTATTTCACATGCTGTTTGTGTTCCCTGACTTAAAGGTCCAACCTTTACATGTAACAGAAGGAAAATACCTGTTCTCCCTGCACAGCCCAAGCCAGCAGAAACATCAGCAAGCCTACAACTCTGGCTGCCCCATACATTGGGCCCCTCCATGAGGTTCAGTAATTTGAAGCGCAAGGTCCTGCACCTGGGCTGGAGGATGATGGCATAGAGAACAGCCCTGCAGAAAATGACTTTGGGGTACTGGTGGACCAGAATCACAGAATCACAGAATGTCAGGGGCTGGAAGGGACCTCAAAAGATCACCTAGTCCAACTGCCCTACCAGATCACACAGGAATGCATCCAGGTGGGTTTTGAGTATCTCCAGAGAGGGAAACTCCACAGCCCCCCTGGGCAGCCTGTTCCAGTGTTCTGTCCCTCACAGGGAAAAAAGTCCTCCTCACGTTTAAATGAAATTTCCTATGCCTCAGCTTCCACCCATTGCCCTTTGTCCTATCATTGGGTATCACCAAGAGCCTGGCTCCATCCTCCTGGCACTCATCCTTTACATATTGATAAACATTGATGAGGTCACCTCCTCGGTCTCCTCTTCTCCAAGTTAAAGAGCCCCAGCTCCCTCAACCTGTCCTCATAACAGAAGCCAGACATGAGCCAGCAATAAACACATGCAGCCCAGAAGGCAAACCGTATCATGGGCAATATCAAAATCAGCGTGGTCAGCAGGTCAAGAGGTGATTCTGCCACTCTGCTCTGCTCTGGTAAGACCTCATCTAGAGAAGTCTCCGCAGCTCTGGGAACCACAACACAAAAGAAACATGGACCTGCTGAAGCAGGTCTAGAGCAGGTCCACAAAACAATCAGTGGGCTGCAGCACCTCTCCTGTGAAGACAGTCTGGGAGAGTCAGAGATGTTCAGCCTGAGGAAGAGAAGGCTCTAGGCAGTCTTTAGAGTGACATTTCAATGTCTGAAGGGCACCTACAGGAAAGCTGGGGAGGGACTAGTTAGAAGGCCTTGTAGTGATAGGAAGAACAATAGTTTTAAACTGCAGTGGGACAGATTTAGGTTGGGCACTAAGTTCTTTACAAGGAGAGTGGTGAAATACTGGAGTAGGTTGCCCAGAGATGTGGTTGAAGCCCTGTTCCTGGACCAACATTCAAGGTCAGACTTGATGTGGCCCTGGGCAGCCTCATCTACTTGGAGATTTCTCTGCTCACTGCGGGGCGGTTGGACAGGATGACCTTCGAGGGTCCCTTCGAACCCCACGCATTCTATGGTGGATTCTCTGGCTTCACCACTCTTCCCCCCAGGCAAACCCTGTGAGGCTGCCGCTCAGGGACAGGACTCGGGACCCTCAGCCGCTCCCCCGTTCGCCGGGTCCCGAGGGCGGAGGACTGCAATGCTCGCGCCCACCTCTCGCGAGAGCGGCGCGGGGCAGCCAGGGTAGTTGCGGCGGCTGCCCGGGGACTGTTGTGACGGCTTCGGCGGGCGTTCGATGCTGCTGGGGGCAGCCGCCCCCACGGGAGGCCGGGATCAGGGCGCTACCGCCGCCTAACCGCAGTGCCCTGGCTTCACAGCCCCGACGGGAAAAGCCTCGCCCTCTAGAACGAAGGTATCCCAGTAAGTCCCGTTGCTGCTAGCTCCTCGTCAGAGGTGATTCCATATCGCGGGAGAATCACCAGGAATTCATTAGAAGCAGTCGTATTTAGTCTCATAAGCAAGTCCGTGAGCAACCCTGGCAGATTTAGGTTGGACATGCGGAAAAAGTTCTTTTCAAGGAGAGTGGTGAAATACTGCATCAGGTTGACTGGGGATGTAGTTGAGGCCCCATCCCTGGACCAACATCCAAGATCAGACTTGATGTGGCCCTGGGCACCCTCATCTACTTGGAGATGCCCCTGCTCACTGCGGGGCGGTTGGACAAGATGACCTTCGAGGGTTCCTTCGAACCCCACTCATTCTGTGGTGGATTCTCTGGCTTCACCACTCTTCCCCCAAGGCAAACCCTGTGAGGCTGCCGCCCAGGGACAGGGCCTGAGGCAGGGCCGCGAGACCCTCAGCTGCTCCCCCACGCGCCGGGTTCCGAGGGCGGAGGACGGCAACGCTCGCACCCACCTCTCGCGAGAGCGGCGAGGGGCAGCCGGGGCGGTGCGGAGTGAAGCGGACGGGGAAAAGTAAAGTGACAAAAGCACTCAGAGCAGTTTTGGTTTTTTTTTAACCTCCTTTGTAGGCGCCTTGCCAGCCGCAGGACAAAGCACAGAGGAAGATGGTTCCACCCTGAAAAAGCTACCTCTGCGTGCAAAGGTAATGCAGAAGTGACCGTTCTGTAGCCCCAGAGCTGAAATGCAGGGTGATTTTGCAGTGTTGCTGGGGATCCCTTTTCCCACTGACAGACACTGTCTCTCTGTTATCGCTTGCTTTGGTTTCTGCACTGGACAAAACACCTACTCATGAAATCTGCTTCAGCTGAAGCCAATTGTCAAAGGGGCAGCAAGTGACGCTGTTACAGAGACTGATGGAGTTTTAAAACTTGGTTTAAAACCAATGCTCGTTGTCCTGTGTACCTGTCTAACTAGTTCATGCCTTCCCTTTGGTGGGGATCTCAGAGCTGGATGCAGTACCCCAGGTGAGGCCCCAGCAGAGCGGAATAGAACAGGAGAATGATCCTCAGTCTGCTGGCCATCTTGAAGACCTATCTAATGATATAATCCCTTGAGTAAAAGTATGTTTCCTATTGTCAGCTTCTTACTGATTTCTCCTTGCTCATGGAACTCAGTTTTTTTAGGAAATTTATCTGCAGTTACAAAACTCAGTGATACTTTGTGATCTTTGTGTAAGGTTTTTTACATTATTTTTTATGTGGTCTTTGTCTCAGGTTTTTTACATGTTTAATTTTATTTTTTCTACAGTGACACTGTTCTCCCACAATGCTTTCAGTTTGCTGCTTCTTTCCCTAAAAATAATTTCTCTCCAGTGGAACAGCTGAGAGAAGAGGGGGAAATAGAATTAACTTTTAAAGGTACTGCTATAATCAACGTGGAATGGCCACAAGGTGGTAGCAGCCTATAAGGAATGGCGAGACGGCTCTGAGCTTTGCAGCTTGATCCAGGGAGCCAAATAGTGCCCGTGTGCCTCATGCTGTACAGGGGAGCATTTTCAGTGTTTGAACAGTTAGTTTAGCTCTGTTTTCTTGAGTTAAAATTTCACTCTGAGATAATTTTGGGTAAGGCAGAGCAGTGCGCAGGATAGCATTATAGGGCACTTCTTACAAGGGCTTGTAGTGATGGGAGGGAATGAAAGGAAGCTTGAGTAGGACAGATTTAGCCTGGCTATTGGAAAGAAATTCTTTACAGGAAGAGTAGTGAGACACTAGAACTGTTTGTGCAGTGAGGTAATGGATACCTCCACTTGGATGGGTCCAAGACCAGGTTGGATGAAGCCTTGAGCAACCTAGTCTAGTGGACTGGGTTGCAATCACCAAAAAAGGTGTGGGAGGTTGTTCTGTAAGCCACTGTGAATTCTGTGAGAATTTCAGGCCTTCTTGATGCACAGAAATTATGAGAAGTGTGTGAAGCCTGGCAACACTAACCTGTTTCTACTTTGTATTTGCTTTACATCACACATGGGTGAAGTTTAATATGAAGACATCATTCAGTTGGCACCTTTACAAGCTTAATTTCACTCTGCAATGAAAATAAGCTCTGCATTTCTTGTTGCACTTCTCTTTATAAATCCTTGTGATGCTGTGAATAGCAATATTTTTATTTGACCATGATGCTTAGATTTGAAAGCCCAGACACTTCACAGCATGTAGTTTAAATCTTTTAAAGAAAGAAAAAAAAATCCAAAGCCCAAGAAAATTAAAAAGTGCCCCTACTACTATAGATTTAGCATTTAATAGTTCAAACTGCTGCTTTGTCCATGGAGCCTATAGCATGAGGAGAATCCTAAATTATTCTGTTTCTACCTTACTCTCAGGGATTTCTGTGTCTTCCACTGCAAATTCTGGAGCTGCTGATAAGACATCTACAAAGGAGACAAGAAAAGCACCACTGCTATTAGTGTTTATTCCACTCTGCTTTTCCTCATCTGCTTCACTCTAAAGGAGCTTACAAAGGTAAGTGCACCAAGGATTACTATTGTCACACTGCTCTGGAACAGGTTCTCCTCCCTCTCCAGTTAAGGACAAAGTGACTTCACTGTTAGTGACCTTTCTAATTGCAGGCACTAGGCTTACAAAACAAAGGTGAATCACTCACAGGTCACTCAGTCTGCTCTTGTTGCAAAGTTGGCTCTAGTGCACTAAGACCACTTTAGTGCAGCCCTCTACTCTTGCTACAAGTGATGCAAACATGGAGGCAACAAAGGCAGCAGTCCTGTCCCTTCCCAGCCTGTCATCACAGCTGGCAGAATACTGAGCCCAGGGTTACATAAACACCCCCACCCCAAGAAGGTATCGGTACCCTGCACTGGTTTTCTACAAGAGAGGCCTGCGCCCCTGCCAAGAGATAGGCTTTCTCCATACCTTAGCTTTAGACCTTTCCAGTTCCTCCTGCAACTCCGTATTGTCCTCCTGCAGCTCCCTGGTATTCTGCAGGCATTTGTTGAAAAGCTTCTGGACTTCGCAGGAGGATTCTGCAAGATGTTGCATTTTGCAAACATGCACAAGTTCCTGCTGCAGATGCATGACCTTTTGTTAAAGAAACAGAGTTCCATGAGCATGGAGAAATCAGTAAGAAGCTGACAGGAGGAAAGAGGCTTTTAGTCAAGGGATTGTATCATTTGCTCTGGCTTCAAAGTGCTCAGCAGATCGGTGGAGGTGATTTTCCCCTTCTACTCCACTCTGCTATGGCTCCGTCCAGCACAAGCAAGGCATGAATGAGTTAAGAGTGGGTTCAGAGGAGGGCCACAAAAGTAGCCAGAGAGCTGGAACAGCTCTCCCACAAAGAAGGCTGAAAGAGTTTGAGCTCTTCAACTTTGTATAAAGCAGGCTGCTGGGGGGTGTCATTACAGCTTTTCAGCAGAGAAAAATGGAGAGAGGGACATTACTGTGGGCTGCAGAGACAGGACAGGGGGCAATGCTTTTAAAATCAAGAGGGTAGATTTGACAAAAGGAGGAAATAAGTTGTAATGGGGATGGGGCGACACTGGAGCAGGTTACCTAAAGAAGCTGAGAGATGCACCATGCCTAGAAGTTTCCAAAGTCAGGCAAAATTAAATGCAGCCCAAGTCCTGGTTCAATCACTGCCACTTAGCAGTGCTTCAGACTCTACTCAGGAGCAAGAAAAACTCTGTGCACACCAACAGGCTCCATTTATGGCTTCCTGCATCAGTCTCTCTAACTGACTCACCTGTCTGTCCAATTGAAATTCAGTCTGCGTTGCAGTATGTTTCTTTACGTGGTCTTCCTCCTGCAGTGCAGAAGGCAAAGTCAGGGAGAACACAGACAGAAGAGCAACCTGACTTATATCAGAAACAGCATGGCCAGCAGGACTAGAAAAGTGACTGGTCCCCTGTACATGGCACTAGTGAGGCTGTGTTTTGAATACTACCTTCTCTTTTGGGTCTCTCTCTACCATACAGACATTGAGTTACTGGAGTGTGTCCAGAGAAGGGCAAGGAAGCTGCAAAAAGGAGTCTAGAGAGGAAGTCCTGTGAAATGTGCCTGATGGAGCTGGGCTTGTTTAGTCAGGACAAAAGGAGGCTGAAGGGAGAATCTGTGCTCTCTGGAAGCTATTTCAGCCCTGGGGCTGCAGAAACCTTAACTTCTGCATTACCTTTGTATGCAGAGGTACTTGTTTCTCAGTGGAATCTTTGTATTTCCCAAGCTGAACATTTACCCCACACACATGAAGCCTGAACACAGATGACTTATCCTGTAAGTGTCAACTGGCCAAATGCACAGCTGAAGTGGTTTACAGGAAATCTGAAGTGGTTTGTATAAAGTTAGAGGTCCTAAGTAATTTTTTTGGTTTTTTGTGAGCTGTGGAAAACAAAGGGTCAGGAGGTTTGCCAAGTACCTAGGAGACATTGTCATGACACTGACCTTCATCAAGGCAACTGGAGAATGCCTTGGTTGAAAGAAATGCATCTCCAGAGATGCACATCCACAGTTGAGTAATGCCCAAGAACCCATCCTGGCAGGCAGGGATGGTCCACAGTTGAGAGAGGAAAAGTCTTAAACCTGGACAGTGTAAATTGGTGGTAGTCAACTGATCCGAAGTCTGGCAGTGGTGGCCTGTAACAGCTATGACCCTCTCCTCCACATCCAGTGGCTTTCCTAGCAACACTTGATGACTTTGCTAGAGACAGAAGGAGCTCAGCACAAACCTTCAGTAACCTCTGTCACACCTTACATCTTCAACCCACTGGAACTCATACTTTGCTTGCAGACCAGCTCTCTCCTGTGAGCTGTCACTTGTCACAAACTCCTAGGTGCCACTGAAAGGCCCTGCTGTTTATCCTGACAACCCCATGGAACAGTCGAAGGTTTTTGCCTGTATTCCTCCTCTTACTCATGCTGGCAGTAAATTAACTCACAAACCTGCTGAGTAGCCATGTGTGCTAAACCTGGGAGCTGCAGAAAACTTCCTATAGATGCACATCTCTTGTTTTTGAACAGCAAAGGCTTGAGGGGCTGCACCTTCTTAAAGCTCTGCTCACATTGTGGCTTACCGTACAGTGTGGAGGTAACATTTGGCCAAATACTGTTTGCAAGCAAACTGTTGGACCCTTTGGCTATATTGTCTGGTTGTTTGATTTGTTGGTTTGCTGCAGAGCCTTGGTTCCTTGATCATCTCCACTGTGTGCATCCCAGGTTTTGCCAGGAATCCAATGCTCAGCATCTCTGTCCCTCCAGTACTGAGCAGCTACACCAGATGCTTCTCTGGAAAGCCACTACAGAACATCTATTATATGACATAGGAGGAGACTCAGTGCCTTGAGTCTGGGGGAGTTGAGAACCTGCTTTTGCCTCTCAGCTTTGTCACAGAGAGGATGTGGGGGAAGAACCCTTTCCCAAGGACACAACACACTCCTCCTAACACAGACACATTCTGAAATTGTTCCTGGAACCTTTTGTCAGGATCCCCCAGGATGCCCCTGGCCCTGCTGAGTGCACATGTTTGATGATAGCCATCAGCAGGCAGGAGCATAGCCTGGTTCTGCCATGCTTACATCTACACAGCCAAGCAGAGAAAGAAGACTACCATGAGAACCTGGCATTCGGGTGGGAAGAGGCTTGGGCCACACAGGGGAACTCTCATCAGGAGGCTGACAGATCTGTCTCTTTGAGGTCAGCTCTGACAAGCAGTGTTTGCCACACAGCAGCCAGATGACAGCACTGCACTGCAGGCCTTGCTGCTGCCACGCTGTGGGGCATACAGATGGGGAGAGAGTAAGGGAATCTTGGAATGTGGGAATGACAGCTTTCCAAGCAGAAGAGGCTCTGACCACTATCCATGCTCAGCTGCATACATGGGCATGCCCTGGTCACCCACCCTGCTTCATCTGCATCCCACCACCTTCTCCAGGCCTTGGCTGACTGTTCAATTTTCCAGAGCTGCCAAACAGCTCATTCTCCACCTGGGGGAAGAGAGACCTGCCAGGAGGGCCTGCCTGCTTCCCTGTGCCTCAGGCACAGAGCCCAGCAGCACTGAGCAGGAGGTGGAAGAGAGTGGAGTGAGGGGGAGGAAGCCTGACCACTAGTGATCAAGCCCTAGGAGCCATGGGGTCGTGGGCTTGCTGGCTGGTCAAGAAGCCGAAGGAGGCAGCAGAGCTCAGCAGGAAACCTCAGCAGCTAGAGACAAGGAAACAGCAGAGGTAACTCACCAGGCAGCTGCATCTCCTGCCCAGGAGCCCCTGCCGTGGCTTTGTCTGGGAAAGACCTGACAATCCTGCTGGAAATGGAGCTTACTCTCTCAACAGACACCAACCCAGACCCATGATGCCCTGGCTGCCTGGCCACTCTGGTGGCCTGTTACATGCTGGCACGATAAAGGTGATGCCACAGAGGTGCTTTGCTCTTGCTCGTCTGTGCATGGCTGGTTTGCCTCATCAGAAGTGGTTGCTGGCATGGCAGGGTTTGGGGATTTTGGTGTACAGTTTCTGGCCTGTTGTGGTGTTTAAGTTGGTGTAATCTCACTGTACATGTGTGGCCCTCTGCAGTGTGTACGTGTGTGTGTGCCAGACCATACTTTCAGGGTGGGAAGCTCTCTGTAGCTGCTAACCAGCTCCCTTTGCTGGGAGGGATGCTTCCAAAGGGTGGTTTGCACAGCAGTGTCAGTTTTGAAGGAAAGCAGCAGAGAGACACCGGTTATCTGTTCTGGGTGATGCAGTGATTCCTCCAGAAGAATTCATGACCTTTGCAAATAGCATTCCTGACCGTGTGCCAGTCTCACAGATGCAGGAGGATGACTGTGCTCAGAAGCACTGGAGGCTCTGCTGTCTCTAATGCAGCTCTCTGTGTTTGGCAGCCAGCTGTCAACATGCATCCTGCAATGAGACTGAGGCACTCCAAAGTGAAACTACCCTTTGGGCAGAGGCAACACAGTTCTGCATGTCACAGCCTCCACAAAGAGCAGGAGCAGCAGCTGTAGCACCTGTCAACCTATGCCAGGTGTAACACCCTGCATGAAGGAGAGAGGGAGGAACTGTTCTGGGTTCTGCTGGGACAGGGTTAATTTTCACAATAAGCTGGGAGAAGCCACAGCCAGGATAGCTGAACAAAACCATTCATGTAACCATAGAATCATTTTGTTGGAAGAGACCTTTAAGATCACAGCTGGTGAGGGACCCAGCTAAGGAAAGCACCCTGCTGGACCTGCTGTTGGCCAACAGAGAAGGACTTGTGAGTGATGTGATGGCTGGAGGCTGTCTTGGGCACAGTGATCATGAAATGAGAATTCTTGGTTCTTGGAGAAGAGGGGGGGTCAGCAGAACTGCCACCTTGGAATTCCGGCCTGTTTCAGAGACTGGTTGACAGAGTCCTTTGGGAGGCAACCCTGAGGGGCCAAGGAGTGCAGCAAGGCTGGACTCTGTTCAAGAGGGAAGTCTTAATGGTGCAGGAACAGGCTGTGCTCATGTGCTAAAAGCTGAGTTAGTGGGGAAGAAGGAGCCTGGCTGAACAGAGAGGTTTGGTTGCTGCTCAGGGAGAAAAGGAGAGTCAGTGGTTGTTGGAAGAAGGAGCAGGGCACTCAGGAGGACTACAAGATTGTCATGAGACTATGCAGGGAGAAAATGAGAAGGGCCAAAGACCAGATGGAAATTTATCTGGCCTCAGGTGTTACAGAGAACAGGAAATGCTGCTACAAAGACATCAGCAACAGAAGGAGGACTGAGGAGAGCCTCTGGCCCTTGTTGGATGGAGAGGGGAACAGAGTGGTCAAGGATGAGTGAAAGGCTGAGGGACTTGATGCCTCCTTTGCCTCAGTCTTTAGTATCAGGACTAGTTGTTCACTGGATGCCCACCCCCTGAGCTGGGAGTTAGGGATGGGGACCAGAATGGAGCCCCCATAGTCCAAGAGGAGATGGTCAGTGACCTGTTGCACCACTTAGACACACACGAATATATGGGACTGGATGGCAAACACCTAGAGGTGCTGAGGGAGCTGCTGGAAGTGTTCCCCAAGCCACTTTCCATCATTTCCCAGCAGTCCTGGCTAGCCCAGGGGGTCCCAGCAGACTGCAGACTGACTAATGTGGGACCCATCTACAAGAAGGGCCAGAGGACCCTGGGAACTACAGAGCTGTCAGTCTGACCTTGGTGCTGAGGAAGGTCATGGAGCAGATCATCTTGAGTGCCATTATGCAGCATGTGCAGGGCAACCAGGTGATCAGGCCCAGTCTGTATAGGTTCCTGAAGCTAGGTCCTGCTTGACAAACATGAGCTCCTTCTGCAATATAGTCACTCACACAGTGGATAGAGATGAGAATGCTATTTACCTGGAACACATTTGACACTATGTCCTGCAGCAACCTTTTTGGCTGCTCAAGGCTTGGATGAATGGATGTTTTGCTGGATAAATAATAGCTCAATGGCCAGGCCCAAAGAAGGATGTGGAATGGATTTTAAATCCAGGTGGTGGCTTTTCAGATGCCTAGCAGAGAAGGACGTGGAGGTGCTGACTGAGAACTGGCTGAAAATGAGTCCTTCCCTGGTGGTGTTTAAAAGAGGCAGAGATGCAGTGCTGAGGGGCAAGGTTTAGCAACAGCCTTGGTAGAGTTAGAGAATCCTTGGACTGGATGATCTTAGAAGTCTTTTTTTTTAATGACTGGAGAGCAGCCCTGAGGAAAAGGACCTGGGGGTCTGAGTTGATGAAAAGCTCAACATGAGTCTGCAGTGTGAGTGCAGCCCAGACAGCAACTGTGTGCTGGGCTGCAGCAAGAGCAGTGTGGCCAGCAGGGCAAGGGAGGGGATTCTGCCCCTTTGCTCTGCTCTCCTCAGACCCCATCTGGAGTCCTGTGTGCAGTTCTGGAGCCCCCAGCACAGGAAGGACATGGANCAACCAAATGAATCTGTAATTCTGTGATCATCATGCCCAGCCATTAATCCAGCATTACTAGCTCACCACTAAATCATGTCCCTCAGCACCACATCTGGATGTCTTTCCAATACCTTTTTAGGGATGGGGACTCCACCACTTCCTTGATAAGCCCATGCCAAGGCAGGGAAGAAGATTTTTTCCTAATACTCAATCTACCTCACCCTGGCACACCTCAAGGCTGTTTCCTGTTTTCCTATTGCTTTTTGCTTGGGAGAAGAGATTGACATCATCCTCACTACAGCCTCCTTTCAGGGAGTTGCAGAGTGACTCAGTGCCATGCTGATGTCATACCCAGTCTACACGGATGGGAAGCACACATAGGTCCAGAGGTGTGTTCCAGGTAATGAGCAGTTGCTCTGTCAACATTTCATCAGCAGTGTTCTTGTTACTGGTGTTTCTTCTAGGGTTGTGTTCTATAACAGTCTCTTCAGTTCAACCCATGGGATTTTACCTTTTCTCCCAATTCTGCTTTCCATCCCACCAGGGCAGGGGGTGGGAGGCCATGAGGGAGCAGCCAGGTGGTGCTCATTACCAACTGGTGCTAAACCATGATGGGAGCACGGCAGGAGAGGGCTGTGCTGTGGGAGCACAACAGGGGCTAGGAGAGCCCTCCCCTGGGTGCATCGCATTCGTTAGTCCATCAGGGTGTAGATGGCTTGCTGCAGCTGGCCCCATCTTGCAGTGTGGGCCTGAACCTCTTCTGCACCTCTTGGCTTAGAGACCAAAGTGGATCATCATCAGTGAGTTTGCAGATGACACCGTTAGGAGCAGGTGTGGATCTCTTGGAGGGTAGGAGGGCCCTGTGAGGGACCCGGACAAGCTGGATGGGTGGGCAGAGGCCAATGGGATGAGATTTAACAAGGCTAAGGGCAGGGTTCTACACTTTGGCCACAACAACCCCAAGCAGTGCTACAGGCTGGGGACAGAGTGGTTGGAGAGCAGCCAGGCAGAGAGGGACCTATGGGTGCTGGTAGAGAGTAGCCGAAGATGAGCCAGCAGTGTGCCCAGGTGGGCAGGAGAGCCAATGGCATCCTGGCCTGGATCAGGAACAGTGTGGCCAGCAGGACAAGGGAGGTTATTCTGACCCTGTGCTCAGCACTGGTCAGGCCACAGCTTGTGTACTGTGTCCAGTTCTGGGCCCCTCAATTCAAGAGAGATGTTGAGATGCTGGAAGGTGTCCAGGGAAGGGCACCAAGGCTGGTGAGGGGCCTGGAGCACAGCCCTGTGAGGAGAGGCTGAGGGAGCTGGGGGTGTGCAGCCTGCAGAAGAGGAGGCTCAGGGCAGACCTCATCGCTGTCTACAGCTACCTGAAGGGAGGTTGTAGCCAGGTGGAGTTGGGGTCTTTTGCCAGGCACCCAGCAACAGAAGGAGATGACACAGTCTCAAGCTGTGCCAGGGGAGGTCTAGGCTGGATGTTAGGAGGAAGTTCTTGGCAGAGAGAGTGATTGGCATTGGAATGGGCTGCCCAGGGAGGTGGTGGAGTCACCGTCCCTGGAGGTGTTCAGGACAAGCCTGGATGGGGCACTTAGTGCCATGGTCTGGTTGATTGGCTAGGGCTGGGTGATAGGTTGGGCTGGATGAGCTTGGAGGTCTCTTCCAACCTGCTTGATTCAATGATTCTATGATTCTGTGATATATTCCCAGCTCTTCCAGCAAGCCCAGGCATAGCATTAATAGAGCACTGATCAGGGAAAGCTTATGAGCAGCAGTTTGGCATGAATCAGTAGGATGTGGTCAGACTAAACAGAGGTTAGATGACTAAAGAAGTGTCAGAGATGCAACACAGATATGAGTCAGAACTTTACACTGGTTAGGAAAACACAGGCTCCTCCATGGCACCACTAATTATTAACCAGCTCCCACTGAGATAAAATGGCACTAATTGATCTGCTGCAGCAGATGGAGATGTTTTGTGTTATTGAGACAACTAAAGTGTCCTGCCCAGCATCCAGATTGCTTGCTTCTACCTCAAGCCTATTGGGAACACAAAGGTTCCCATCTGCAGCTCCCTGAACCTCTTTGAATCCAGGTAAAATCTTTCTGCCCTACAAGTTTAATTCTCTGTTAGTATTCTTGCAAACATTCCTCCTTTTGTGTTTAAGGTCTTAAACTTCTTCTCTTGCATCTACTTTTGTTTTTATTTTATAGGCGTCTAACCACTGCTAGCATACTCTTCATCTCAGTGCTTGAACTTCTCACCCCACTTCTGTATGGCATTATTCTGTATTTACTCATGGCATGACATGGCTGAATTAACAGAGAGGATAGTTTTTACCTGTCTGCATGAATCTCTCTGAGATGGGTCCCTTGAAGTCTAAGAACAAGCTTTGATTTAGTGGCCAGCACTGGGACTCGCTTCCTCTAATCGCCCAAAAAAAAAAAAAAAAAAAAAAAAAAAAAACCCAACTNTGTGAGCAAGCTGCTCTAGTGGAGGATGCCCCTACTGACTGCAAGGGGGTTGGACTGGAAAACCTTTGGGGGTCCCTTCCAACCCAAACCATTTGAAGATTCTATGGTGCATTCATACCATAACATGCTCCAACACACCAGATGGCTGTTTTCACGGCATGAGGATAGCCAAAGTGATTTATGCAGAGGACTGCTGCTAACTCCAGAAATCACAAGGGCTGGCACAAGCTGAGCAGACCTGCTGTACCCAGACAGCTAAATGCCTGTTCAGGTCTAATGTTTTGCTTCAGCTAATGAGACAGACTACAACTCTGTGCATCCACCCTGAGTACTGTGTTCAGTTTTGGACTCCTCACTACAACAGAGAGGTTGAGGTGATGGAGCAGGTCTGGAGGACAATGAAGCTGATGAAGGATGTGGAGAAGAGTTTTTTTTTTAAGGAGCAGCTGATGGAACTGGGGTTGTTTAGTCTGGAGAAAGGGAGGCTATGGGGAGACCACCTGGCTCTCAACAACTCCCTGAAAGGAGGTTGGAGCCAGGAGGGTGTTGGTCTCCTCTTCCCAATAACAAGTGACAGGACGAGGGGAAATGGCCTCAAGTTNAGAACTGCCTAAATCCCTCCCAGATCTGCTTTGGAGTAGGCTGTCATTGCACTTGTGATCAGGGGCTGGAGCATCTCTGGTACAAGGACAGGCTGAGGGAGCTGGCCTTGCTCAGCCTGCAAAAGAGAAGGCTCCAGGCAGACCTAAGAGCAGCCTGCCAGGACCTGAAGGAGGCTACAGGAGAAGGCTGCAGAGGGACTGTTTGCAAAGGCCTGCAGGGACAGGATGAGGGACAATGGTTTGGAATGAGAGAAAAGCAGATTTAGATTGGATGTTAGGAACAAGTTCTGCACCATGAGAGTGCTGCAACACTGCAACAGGTTGCCCAGGGAAGTGGTTGAGGCCCCATCGCTGGAGATATTCAAGATCAAACTGGACAAGGCTGTGAGCAAGCTGCTCTAGTGGAGGATGCCCCTACTGACTGCAAGGGGGTTGGACTGGAAAACCTTTGGGGGTCCCTTCCAACCCAAACCATTTGAAGATTCTATGGTGCATTCATACCATAACATGCTCCAACACACCAGATGGCTGTTTTCACGGCATGAGGATAGCCAAAGTGATTTATGCAGAGGACTGCTGCTAACTCCAGAAATCACAAGGGCTGGCACAAGCTGAGCAGACCTGCTGTACCCAGACAGCTAAATGCCTGTTCAGGTCTAATGTTTTGCTTCAGCTAATGAGACAGACTACAACTCTGTGCATCCACCCTGAGTACTGTGTTCAGTTTTGGACTCCTCACTACAACAGAGAGGTTGAGGTGATGGAGCAGGTCTGGAGGACAATGAAGCTGATGAAGGATGTGGAGAAGAGTTTTTTTTTTAAGGAGCAGCTGATGGAACTGGGGTTGTTTAGTCTGGAGAAAGGGAGGCTATGGGGAGACCACCTGGCTCTCAACAACTCCCTGAAAGGAGGTTGGAGCCAGGAGGGTGTTGGTCTCCTCTTCCCAATAACAAGTGACAGGACGAGGGGAAATGGCCTCAAGTTGTACCTGGAGAGGTTTGGATTTGATAATAGAAGAAACTTCTTGGTTGTCAAATGCTAGAACAGGCTGTAGCATCCCTGGAGGTGTTTAAAAGAGATGTGGTGCTGAGGGACATGGTTAAGCACCACGCTTGCCAGCATTAGAGAATGGTTGGATGCAATCTTAAAGACCTTTTGCTGCCAAAATAATTCTCTGTGTTCTCAAGGCACTAATTTTAGTTTACAACAAAGCATCTACTCTTCCAACAAAGAATTGCATGAAGGAAGGTTGCTAACATAAGGAGACCTTTATTTTCTTTCCTTTCCAGAGGAATCAGAACTAAAAGAGGAAAGCTGGTTTGTCTTCATTTCTGATTACAAAAATACAAATTTTAAGTCCACTCCATGGCAAGCAGGAAATCGGATTACAGTTTCCCTCTGTGTGTCGTGATGTTTTCCACTTTGAGAGCTTTGGCTTTCACACATCTAACCGGCTAAACACTTCTCTGGTTCACATTTGTTTCCTCATAGTTAGGACTTCATACAAAATGCCTAAGAGGGTCTGATCTGCCTTCACAAGCTTTTACATCACCACAATGACGCAACATCGAATGCACAATGCATCTGTGTTTGGGGGATGTGACCAGAAAGCATGAGAGCACAGAGGACAGATTTTCTTTTCTTTTTTTTTTTTTTTTCCCAGATCCTCTCAGTACGAGGTATTCTTTGTTCTCTCTGGAGTCAGGGCTAGTCCAGGGAACAGTGGCAGAGTAGTCTGAGGTCAGGCTGATTGTGTAAGGTCTGCTATGATGCTGCAGAATTCAGTTAGTGATTCCACAGTAAAATCTACAGTTATGTAGGGAATGATGCTCCGCGCTACACTTTGCTTTAGGTGACATTTTCACGTGTTATGTGAAAACGAGAAACCTCACAGAAGGCCAAATTTATCCAACTGGTCCAATCTAATATACTACCTATGTACAAACCTAGCTTGTAAAAGATTTGTTCACAGTGGATTTCTCCTAGAATGGTAAGGTTGGAAGGGACCTCAAAGATCATCTAGTTCCACCCCGCTGCCATAGGCAGGGACACCTCCCACTAGCACAGGTCACTCAAGGCCTCCTCCAGCCTGGCCTTGAATACCTCCAGGGAGGGAGCAGCCACAACCTCCCTGGGCAACCTGTTCCAGTGCCTCACCACGCTCACTGCAAAGAACTTCCTCCTAACATCCAGTCTAAATCTCCCCTCTGCCAGTTCAAACCCATTGCCCCTCATCCTGTCATTGCAAGACCTTGTAAATACTCCCTCCCCAGCCTTCCTGTAGGCCCCTTTCAGATACTGGAAGGCTACTCTAAGGTCTCCTGGAAGCCTTCTCTCCTCCAGGCTGAAGAGCCCCAACTCTTGTAGCCTGTCCTCATAGGAGAGCTGCTGCAGCCCTCTGAGCATCTTCGTGGCCTCCTCTGGACCCGCTCCAACAGTTCCGTGTCCTTCCTGTGCTGGGGGCTCCAGAACTGTACACAAGCCTCAATGAACTGCTTTGCATAGATCTGTAATGTGAACATCTTGCAGCAGTACATGCTGGGAGTCTAACTGAGGTGGTTTGTGGCTTACTTACCCACCTGTGAGTAAATTATCTGCTCTGAGAGGTACCTGCCTTAATAGGTAAGTCTTACAAGCAGACAAGCCCCAGATCTGACCATGACCAAATCCAGTCATTCCCCAGGGAATTTGCAACAGTAGGAGCATTAACCTCAATATTAAGGCCAAATGCCAAAGCACAGTGATTGCTCAAAGCATAGGGATTTTGTCTTTATTGGTATTGCTCCTCTCCGAGAGGCTTAGAAGCAAGGAGGAGGAAAGCTCGAGGGTGCTGGGTCAGGCTCTCGCTGATCTAGAGCGCAGCTGAACCTCCAGCCACCACCGGGACGAAAATAAACCCTATGTGAAATACCGGCAATCCAACCAAGTAATTCAAACGGCTAGTGTTTGATGCAAAGCAGTTCGGCGCTCGCCGAGCCGCCGGCGAAAGGCGAGCCCTCCGCGACCTCTCTCCGGCAGAAGGGAGGAGCGCGGCTCGGATGCTCCCGCAGCTGGTTCGCGTGAGAAGCGCCCGGCGGCCACTCTGACTCACCAGCGCTGCCGCTTTTATTCCTCAAGTCCAGCTCAGCGATTGGAAATGAAATCGCGGGCTGAGGGCAGCCCTGGACTTCGGGGAGGTGGGAGGAGCTCTGCGAGGGCGGAAGGCAGCGGGCCCCGGCCCGGGCGCCCGGGGAGGGGATGAGGAAGTGGGGGCTCGGCGAAGGGCCGGGCGGTGCGGCCGCGGGAGAGTGCCGGGGAGAAAGGCCGATAGACCTGCGTCCTCCGTGTTCGCTGGCAGGCGGAGCAGTGAGCCCCCTTCCCCGCAAAGGGCGCGCAGAGAAGGGCAGCCTAGGGCTCCCGATCCCTCTTTCCCAGCCAGAGCCGTCCCCCGGCCGCGCAGCGCCTTCCCCCCTTATCTCCCGGCCACATTCCCCAGCGAGTGAGCTCAGCTGTTCGCGCAGCCTCTCTCCTTTTATGGTCAAACAACTTTGCCTGGGCGAGGCTTTTTTCGCGAGTTGGTAGGAAGCGGCTGGGCTCAGCAGCTCCCCCACCTTTCATTTACCGCTGCCTCTCCCGGCCGGCGCGGCCGGTCCGTGTGGGGAACACAGCAGCCCAGCCCCGCGATCTCCAGGCCCCGCAGGCGGCATTTTCTGCTCATCGCTCTGCCGAGTCCCGTCCCCAGAGGTGAGTCTTCTCTCCCGGTGTAGCCAAACAAGGCTGCTGCCTGCAGCCCTAGGGCTGGCGAGCCGCGGGGTGTGCCCCGCGTCGGGGGGTACAGGTTCCCTGCCGCTCCTGCTACACCTCCTGCGAATGCCTCTTTCTCTTTAGCTTGATTCATGATCGTGGTTCGCGGAGGCTTTTGTCGTTCCACATGGCAGAGGTTCCGCCTGTGTACGGGGTCTAGCGAGCTTTCTTGCCTCCTGGTGAAATGGAGGCAGCTCTGCCCTCCTGTGCGGTTGCAGCGGCGGTGTAGAGGAAGGGAGTGTTGCCTGGATTTTTCTCCGAACAAGCTCCCTTTTGTGTGCCTAAGGATGAGGGAGACACCTTGGAGCCTTTTTCCAGATGTGCTTGAGAAAGAGCAATCTGGGACTCTTTGTGCATGAAATTTGTTTAATTTATGAGTTCCTGAGTCTCTAGGAGTGCCCTGAGAATGCGAAGGCACAAATGTTTGCACAATTGTAGATATTACCACCGTTTTAAATACGTTTGCATAGCTCGTTGGAGGGTTGTTTGTTTGTTTGTTTGTTTGGGGGAGGGGTTGGTGGTTTGGGTTTGGGGATTTTTGGGGTTTTTTTTCCTTTCCCTGCACAAGGAAGAGGCAAGTTCAGCATCTGTGGGAGAAGGCTGTAGCTCTAAAGTCTCCCCCTCCCCCAGCTTGGTTGTTCTAAGCCTCAGCCTTGCAGCTTGCATAGCTCATAGGACTTTGCTCTCTTTGAAGCTTTGTAACATTGGGCTAGGCTGGGAAAACTTTCTGGAATTAGCCTGCATGATGGGACGAAAATAAGCATGTTCCTGAGCCTGTTCAGTTTGTTTGCTTCATACTTTTTTTTTTTTTTTTCTCCCCTCCCCTGTGTTTCTCTGTTTCTGACCCACGTCTCTTGGGAGGAAGTTGGTGAACAGGGGAGGTATAGAAATGACATGTCACAGAGCACTGCTGGGCTGGCTTTTGTGGGGGCTGCCTGTGTGGCTGGAGCCAAACTACTTACACCAACAAAGGTGGAGAATAACTCTTGTCTCTACTTCCTCGGCGTCCTTCTTAAAAGCTGAGTCTTAGGATTAAAGAAATTAAAGCTGTTTGGGGGCACAAGCCCCCATAGGTGGGTCGGGCAGGTGACCCTGCGGCTGAAGAGAGGTGTCACTTGGTTCTGTCCTCCAGCTTCTCCTTGCTCTCCATTAGAGGAAAAACAACGTGTGAGGCAACTAAGTATCCTGACTGTCCTTTGGGGACATCTTTCTTCATAGCTCTGCTTGAGTCATCCTAAATGCTGTTACAGCAGGCAGGAAATTCTCTCCCCTCAGGGAAAATGTGAGGATGAGGAGGGTTTGAGATTATGTCTGCTGGTGTGATGCTCTCTCTCCCATTACTTTTCCAGACTGCTCGACAGGATCACGTGCTGGTGAGTTTAGGCTTAGATGGCATTGGCAGTGCTGCGGGAGGGGGGTGCTGGGCAGCTCTGCAAGGCCAGCCCTTTTCAACCTGTTTGGTCTGCGTGGGGGTGGACCAGTACACACGAGTGAGGATGAGCAGGGGCAGCTGCTGGATGGAGACAGCTCTGAGCAGAAAGAGCTTTTGGTATGACATAATCATACCAGGAAATAGGCTGCTTTGGGTTAAGGGAGGTAGCAGCAGCTGGTGGCAAAGCCAGCACTTCTTTGTGAGGCAGACAGTGTCCCAAGGTTGCCTCCATGTTGGCTAAGCCTGATGTGTACCACGAGCAGAAGTGATGTGATCACTGTAGTGTTCTGCTCGCAGTGCTGTCAGCTCTGGTGGAACTGCTGGTTCATTACGTTGTAGCCAAACACTGAAGCACAAAGCAAGGGTCTCTAAAGAAAAGCTGGAGGTCTTTTAACGGCCTCTGTGGCTTGATGAGACGCTGCAGGCTGGAGGGACTTGGTCAGGCCCTTCTAATTTTCTAGGACCTTACAGGTCTGAGAGATTGAGAACAGATCTTGGTACTTAACTTTTCTGCCTTAGCCTTTTCCCATGCTGGATCCTGCGGTCATGTTGAAGATGCTCAGCACAGCTTTTTGGCTGCTGTTTGATGTTGCAGCCTCTCCACTTCTGTTTAACATTGCAGCCTCTTCCTCCTTTTTAAAAACCCAGAAGAGTTTGTAAAAGGACATGCAACTCATTGGCCCCGCAAAAGGGAATAGAAAGCACAGCCGTGGGCTTAACATTTGTCTGTTGTCTTGCACTTGAGGCCTAGAGAAGCTGTTACAGTTTGCTGTATCTTGCCATACCACACTCAATCACCACTCGGGTCACCTACAGCATCCCGGCCTGTATCAGGAAAAGTGTGACCAGCAGGACCAGGGAAGGGATTGTGGCCATTGGTGAGACCGCACCTTGAGTACTGGGTTTGATTTTTGGGGTGTTCACTACAAGACACAGAGGTGCTAAAGCAGGTCCAGAAAAGGGCAACAAAGCTGGTGAAGGATCTGGAGAACAGGTCTGGTGAGGAGCAGTGGAATGGATTGGGGTGGTTAAGCCTGGAGAACAGAAGGCCAAGGGGAGACCTTGCTCTCTACAGCTACCTGAGAAGAGGTTGAGGTGAGATGTGGGTTGGTCTCTTCTCCCTAGTAACAAGTGACAGGATGAGAGGAAACATCTTCAAGTTGCCCCAGGATAGTTTTAGGTTGCATGTGAGGGAACTTCTTGACTGAAAGGGTTCTCAAACTGGAACAGGCTGCCCAGGTTGTTGGTCCAATCCCCATGCCTGGAGGTGTTTAAAAAGTTCAGATGTGGTGCTGAGGGACATGGCATAGCAGCAGCCTTGGTAGAGAATGGTTGGACTCAGCCTTAAAGATCTTCTTCAGCTGACACGATTCTGTGATTGTATGAATCATGGAGCGCTTAGAACAGGACATGCAGCTCGAAGCAGCAGCCACAGTGGGAGGATGCTTGTGGCACCAGGGCTGTCTGCTCCAGCAGCTGTTCCTGTCCATGCCAGAGAGGTCGGCGGTGTGGAGGGGCACAGATTCGAACATGCCAGCTTTGAACGCTGGCACAGAGCCCCTGTACTGGCGGAAGAGCTTTTGTGCCGGGGTGTTAGGAGGCCAGCGGGCACGCCAGGCGTTACAACAAAGCGTCTGGCTTCGTGGGGCTTGCGGGCTGGGGTGGCAGGGCTGAGGCAGCCGTTGAGCGCTTCTGTGTCGTGAGACCCGCAGCTCCCGAAGCAGCCGCCTTGGTGGGGCTGTCCTCTGGAGCCTGGTGGGGGCGAGGAGCAAGCGGAGGGGTCCACACGCCGCAAGCCGGCGCTTTGGCCGCCTCCTACCTGGCGCAGGGCAGGGCTGCGACGGCAATGCCCGGAGGGAGGGGGCCGCAGAGGCGCTGGCCGCGCCGGGGCCGAGGGCGCGGCGGGCGGCAGCTGAGCAGCGGCAGCTTCCCGGCGGAGCGGACGGCTGTGCCTCTGCCGCAGATGCCAGTGCTGGGCCCTGGAGGATGGAAGCAGAAGTGGGTGCGCTGGGGTTGGGGCTGAGGGAGGCATGTCGCAGGCTTAGGCCAAGAGGAACCAGCTGGCGTTATCTCGAAGTGGAAAAGAGGAAATGGCAGTTCCAGTTCTGAGAAAGTGCGAATGGGCACCTCCTGTGGGAGCTATGGGGTGCGCAGTGGCCAAGGCTCGCTGCTGTGCCCCGGAGCTACCTTCCTCAGCAAGGTTCTCATGCAGCACAGCTCAGGTTCTCGGTGGCAAGAACCCCTCTGTGGTTAATGCCATACCAAGCCGAAGCAGTGAAGCATGGTGGCTCCTTTAAGCCGTCTGCAGGTTCTGAGCCCCCCTTTTTCCAGTGCTGATCCTGGAAGTGCTTTGTGCTCTGCTCAGGCACCTCAGCCTTTGGCCAAGCTTAAACTTCCATATCCTTCTGTTCATTATGTTCTTCTCTATTAATTTCCACTCTGGCCCAAGGTTGACTTCATATAGGTTTCCTTCCTCTTCTCCCCTGCCAGGTGCTGAGAAGATGGCTTCCCCAGGTGCCCCAGGGACCCGCATGACATCCACAGTCAGCATCAACATTTCTACCCCTTCCTTCTACAACCCACAGAAGAAGTTTGCACCTGTAGTGGCCCCTAAACCCAAGGTGAACCCCTTCAAGGCTGGAGGTACATCAGAGTCATCGCTGCCCCCACCTCCTGGAGCTGGTGCCCAGCATGCCCTGATAGGGAAGGTGGGGGAGATTCCATCAGTGTCCACATCCCAGTTGGTGGAAGGTAAGTGAGGGCTGGCATGGCAAATAGGAATATGCCTTTCTAAATACTTGGGATGTGAGGTCTGTGAGTGGGCTGGACATGACAGCAGGGGCACAACTGGTGTGACACAGACTCTTGCTGCAGAGGCTGGCAGGTTTCAGAGTGAGATCAAAAGACTGGAGAGAGGGATCTGCATTAGAAAGAGAGGCAGGAGGACAGTCCTGCTCTGCACCGATGCAGTGGAGCGTTCACAGCAGTATTCCCTGAGTGCCCAGTTGTGTAACTGCAACCAGCCTCTGGCTGGGCTGTCTGAGAGCAGGTCTGTTGCGGGGAAGTGGACCCTGATGGTGATGAATCATACTCTTGTTAATTCCTCTCGGCTCAAGTCGGTTGTCTCTGGCTGTAGAGATCCTCCCCTACAACTGCACTTGCATTTCCCATCTCTGTTACTGGAGCTGGGGAGGAAGAAGTAATTGTGTGAAAAAAGGGTGGGAGCAGTCATAAACAGGAAGTGAGGCTTGGTACAGCTTGTGGAGCTTTACACTTTGCTGGAGGTTTGGGTTGGGAGTGTTTTCCTGTGCAGAGTGACTTCTTGCTTTAGAGTGGGGTATTTTGGTTAAGCTTTCTGGTTGTGGTGTGTGATTACTGTTGTTGGGTGCTTTGTTCCTGTGAGGGCATTTTATGTTGGTTTTTTTTTGGGGGGGGGGGGGGGGGTTGTTTTGGTGTTGGTTGGTTTTGGTGTTTGTGTTTTTCCCCTGGTATTTATTTTTCTTTTCTGGGGTGCTGGGCTGGTGCTTTGTTTCAGGGCTGTTTTGGTGGTGAGTTGGTTTTGTGTCCTCTCAGAAGCAGAAGGCTGCTGGTTGTGTGGCTCCCTGGTTGGAACTGCTCAGCATGGGGCCAGTGGAAATTTCCCTAGGGACCTCTTTTCCCTAGAGACATGCTTGGTGCTGCATGTTGCCTCCAGATTCCATCAGGGAGTACCCCATCCAGGGCACGCATGCTCAGATAATGCTGACTGCTGCTTTCAGCTTTTTTTCTTTTCACTGCCTAGCACAGACTATGCACCACTGCTGTTTTCTAGGGCAGCTTGCTGGTAGTGTGCAGCTGACCTGATGGTAGGGCTGGACCTGTGCTCAGAGGAGGCAGGTTACTGAGCCCTTTTTTTTGGCATTTCTTGCATCATGAGGGCATCAGCACATTGGTAGCTGGCACAGTTCCAGGAGACAGACAACTCTGGTGACTGCTTTCTCCTAGATTGTTGCTCAGAATCTTGTGTCTACAGTCCAAGGTCCCATTTTTGGCTTTGATTTTTCTTCTGTACTCGTGTCTGTTGGAAGGTCTCAAACTGACTTGTGTACATCAGTTGAAGTACAAAAGTAGGTGATGTTAAAAATTGGTTTTTTTGTGTGAGTGGAGGGTTGGTTACTGTGTGCTCCACTTCTCCTTTCACTATAAAGCCATAGATGGAGGAGCTAACGTGACAGACTAGCAAAAGAACCATTTACCATAAGCTGCTGTGTCACCACTGGGTGAGGGCTGCCAGCAAGGTGCTTGATGTACACAGATGAACCACCAAAATTTGGTCATGCTCTCATGCATGCATTCAGTTTGGTTGTCCTCTAATGTTTCTGTCCTGACCTGCATCCAAAGCAGTGTGACCAGCAGGATGAGGGAGGTGATTCTGTCCATCTGCGGAGACCTCACCTGAGGCACTGTGTCCAGTTTTGGTGCTCCCACATAAGAAGGATGTGGAACCTTCAAAGGAGGCTGCAAAGATGATCAGAGGGGTGAAGAACCTCACCTATTGGGCCAGGCTGACAGAGTTGGGGCTGTTCAGCCTGGAGAAGGCTCCAGGGAGACCTTAGAGCAGCCTTCCAGTACCTGAAGGGGGAGGTTACAGGAGAACTGGGAAGGGACCAGAGAATGAGAGGAATCAGAAAAGATGTTTCCCAATTATACAACTGAAGGAAGTTTGTGATGGCAAATAGCTTTGAACAAGATGAAAGCCAGCTTGTGGAGTTCAGTTGTCCTTGATGGATGCTGGAGGGTCCAAACCCATCCTGAGGCTAAGGTCTTGTAAGAAGCGTTCCAAACTTGGTTTTATTCTCATTCTTCTCCACAGACCTGCCGCTGCCACCTCCTCCCCCACCTGGAGAGGAGGCAAGTTTCTCTTCAAATTGTGCTTTTCCTCCACCCCCACCACCCTTTGAGGAGCCTTTTCCACCAGCCCCAGAAGAAGCTTTTCCTCCTCCTCCACCAATGTTTGATGAAGGGCCTGTGAGCGTGGTACCTGCCCCACAGGTGAGTGAGGTCAGGGAAACATAGTTTGTTGTGATGCTCTGTGAGTTGGGACAGCGCTCTGCAACTCCCTGAGCTCGGCAGCAGGGAGCTCCGAGACGTGGGAGAGCAGAAAACGCCACCGCAGCGTGGGCCAGCACAGGTCATGCTCTGCTGGCTCGGCTCTCCGGGGTGCCGACTGCTGGCGGCTGGCAGCGAGTTGCGTGTCGGCCAACTGCGCCCCCTTGTGGCAACAGACAGCAGCCACACGCTGGCAGCGTTCGTGGTGGTGATGGTGGTGGTGATTACTCCTCTGGTCACTGCTACCAAGACTGCATCTTGGAGGACTGTTTCTAGTTGGGCTCCCCAATATAATAACCCCAGAGGAATGCAAAACTAGATGCAATTCAGCAAAGGGTCACGGGGGTTGGAGCACATCGTGTAAGAGTTAGGATAGCTCACTCTGCAAGAGAGAAAGCCAAGGCAGGGCTCTAGCTTCAGTCTGCAATACTCAAAGGAGGGCAGGAGAGAGATCAAGAGAAAATGGATGCAAGTTGCAGCAAGAGAAATCCCTGCTGGACAGAAAAAAACTGTTCCACTTCATGGGCGGCTCAACACTGGCACAAGTGCCCAGAGAAGCTGGGGAATCTGCATCCTTGGGGATGTTCAGAAATCACCTGGGCAAGGCCCTGAGCAACATGACCTAGCTTGGGAAGTAGCCCTCTTGCAAGCAGTGTTGTACTAGAGGCCTTCTGGCTTCTTTTCCCACCTAAATGCGGTTCTGAGTTTCTTTGGGCTGAGCATTTTGCCATTGTTTGTAGACTTTGGAGGCTGCCCTATCCATCCTTACTAACTTGCTATCCACTCAAAGCAGGGAGCAGATCCTTGCCACAGTCCAAAGTATCAAAAGCTGCTCTTGTAATGGGATGCCTGCAGTTCTCTGTCTGTTCCTGTAACATGCTCTGCTCCCTTCCTCCTCAGGGATGCTGGGATAGGTATGTGGCAAGATGAGCAGCATTGATCTTAGGGCTGAGTGACTGTAATGTTGGTGACATGGAGAAGAATGAACCCTTCACATCCTAGGTAGCCCTCCAGAATGTCACAGGTGGAAAGAGAGATAAGGAGTTGGCTGAACAGAGATAGTAAGCACAAAGTGTATGTGAGGGACCAGAAGGCCCAGATCTTGCAGCTTGTCAGGATTGCTAAATAGGTAGCAGTGTGGGAACTCCTAGCATCGTGTGTGTGTGGGAGCTGCTGACTGACTGCTGCTAACAGCATGTTTGTGCTTACACCTTGCTGATAACTGCCCATTTCTCTTGCCTCCCTTTACAGATACCTCCAGCATCTACAAGTCATCTGGAAAAAAACCCAGCCCCAAAAGCCTGTGTGGAAATACCATCTGCACCCAAAGATAGTCCTCATTCCTTTCCTCCAAAGTTCACTCCAAAGACAAGTGGAGTGGATTTGACCCCTTCCCCAACCCCATGGGCAGCCCCACAGCAACACAAGGAACCCCCAGCACCAGTCCCTCCACCCCCTTCTCTCCCTCCTGCTCAGCCTACCCCTAAATTTACCCCACCCCATGTTGTTGGCTCCCCAAAATCTGGGTCCAAATCAGGTGGTGGTGTTCCCGTGGCTCAGCCAAACTCTACAAGGTACCCTACCTCCCTACACACTCAGTTCACAGCCCCTTCACCTTCAGGTCCCTCTTCTCGGCCACAGCCTTCCCCTTTCACCTATGACCAGCAGAAGGAAAGACCCCAAGTGCAGGAGAAGCCATGTCCCACAGAAAAACCTGCTGCTGCAAAAAGCATGGTAAGGGACAGAGCCATGGCACTGGTGTCTGGGCAGGCATGACATCACTGGGAGTGAAGTTGGAGGATGAGGAGGGAGAGTCTTTTCCCTGGCTATGGGATGCTGTTAGCCATCAGGAAGAGTAATGTGAGAGGGACAAGACTTCATGTAAAGGTGGGAAGGGAAGAAGCAAGCAGAGTGGAGAGCAGATTGTTCCCTAGGGAGAGGTGGAGATAAGTAGGTTCCTTAGGGCCAGGGTGGGAAGGAGTCTGTCTGTGTGCTTTGGGATTGAATGCTTCTTATTCTTGCAGCATAGACCCACAGGCTCCAGCACAGATCCACCTAGGGGAAATTCTTGTCTGACCATGAAGGAGGTAGAAGAGCTGGAGATGCTGACCCAGAAACTAATGAAGGACATGGAGCATCCCCCCCCAGCAGAGGCTGCTACTTCTGGTACGTTCCCTGGGTGAAAAGCAGCAGCAAGGCCAAGGCTGTTTGGGCTTTCATCTCTCCTAATCCCTTTCTTCTTCCGTTGACAGAGCTGTGTGGCTTCTGCCAGAAGCCTCTGTCACGAACCCAGCCAGCTGTGAGGGCCCTGGACTGCCTCTTCCATGTGGAATGCTTCACTTGCTTCAAATGTGAGAAGCAGCTGCAGGGTCAGCAGTTCTACAACGTGGACGAGAAGCCCTTCTGTGAGGACTGCTATGCTGTGAGTCATGAGTGGAAGCTGCTAGAGAGAGCTGAGCATGCTGTGCTTCCTCTCCCTTGCTTTCTCATCCTTCCATCTTGCCTGTCTGTGGTGCAGCCTCCCAGGCACAGGGGACTGGATTAATTGGTCTTTCTTGTTTCCCTTGGGCTCAGAGCACCTTGGAAAAGTGCAGTGTCTGCAAGCAGACTATCACAGACCGGATGCTGAAGGCCACTGGTAACTCATACCATCCCCAGTGCTTCACCTGTGTGATGTGCCATACCTCTCTTGAGGGCTCCTCCTTCATTGTGGACCAGGCCAACCAGCCTCACTGTGTGAATGACTACCACAGGTATGGAGAGAGCAGGGTCTGTGGGGTCTGAAAGAACCACAGTATGGTAGGGATTGGAAGGGACCTCCAGAGATCATCCAGTCCAACCCTGATGCAGGATCACCTAGGGCAGGTCACACAGGAATGCATCTAGGAAGGTTTTGGAAGACTCCAGAGAAGGAGACTCCACAACCTCTCTGGGCAACCTGTTCCAGGGCTCTGTCACCCTCACCATAAAGAAGTTTCTCCTCATCTCAAGGTGGAACCTCCTGTGTTCACTAGGACTCCAAGGGTTCTTTTCCATCGAACTGCATTCCAGCAGGATGACCCCTAGTCTGGACTGGTGCCTGGTGTTCTTTCTGCCCAGATCCCTACACTTGTCCTTATGAAACTTCCTGAGGTTCCACTTTGCCCATCTCTCAACCTGTCCAGATCTCCTTGGATGGCAGCTGTAAGCCACCCTGCTCAGTTTGGTATCCTCAGTGCTAAGGGTCCCTGAGGAACACCACTGGCCACAGGCTTCCAACTGTACTCTACCACTGATTACAACCCTCTGAACTCTGAGCCAGTTTCCAGCCTACCCCATGGTCCACTCCCCTTTGCTGTTCTTGAGTTTGCCTACAAGGCTGTTACAGGAGACAGTCTCCAATGCCTTGCTGAAGTCAAGGTAGACCCATCTGTTGCTCTTCCTGTATCAACCGACCTGGTCATGCCTTTGTAGGCTGTCAGACTGGTCAAGCAGAATTTCCCCTTGGTGAATCCATGCTGGCTACTCTTGGTAGCCCTCTTTCCTTCCATGCTTCCAGAACAAGCTGCTCCATCACCTTTCCAGGGATGGAGATGAGGCTGACTGGCCTGTACTTTCCTGGGTCTTCCTCCTTGCCCTTTTTGAAGGGTGCAGTGATGTTGGCTTTGCCCCAGCCCTCAGGCAGCTCTCCCATTCTCCATGATCTTTTAGAAATAATTCAAAAGAGAAGGCCCACATGGTCTGCTGGATGTGAGGTTAAAAACGAGTTGGCAGAGTACCCTGCAGCAATCCAGGTCTTTTCCCACCTAAACTTCTGCTGCTTGTCGGTGACAACAAGCAGCTTGCAGGGGGTCATGGTCTGCTCCTTGTCTGTGTGTTGCAGGAAGTATGCTCCCCGCTGCTCAGTCTGCAGTCAGCCCATCATGCCAGAGCCTGGGAAGGATGAGACTGTGCGTGTGGTAGCACTGGAGAAGAACTTCCACATGAAATGCTACAAGTGTGAGGTAAGCATCCTCCTAGCCCCACCCTTCTCATCTCTCCCATGCCCATCACCAGCTACTGGGCACCTTTGTTGTCTATCTTGACCAAGTGCTGAGGTTCTGAATGAATCTGGAGCAGTTTTAACACCGATTCAGCAAATCATTACACATTCATGGACCTGTAGTCCACAAACTCTGCAGAGCTGCAGTCTCTAACATCCCAGAGATAGCAGCAGTGTGAACCAGAGGAACATGCTGAGAACAGAGGTGGGACTGCATCGTGTCCTCAGGGCCAAGAAGGCCAATAGCATCCTGGAGTGCATTAACAGGAGTGTGGCCAGGAGGTCGAAGGAGGTTCTTCTCCCCCTCTACTCTGCCCTCTGCCCTGGTGAGGCCTCATCTGGAATACTGCATCCAGTTCTGGGCTCCCCAGTTCAAGAGAGACAAGGAGCTACTAGGGAGAGTTCAGTGGAGGGCCACAGAGATGCTGAGGGGAGTGGAACATCCGTCTTGTGAGGGAAAACTAGGAGAGCTGGGGCTGTTTAGCCTGGAAGAGACTCAGGTGGGGGAAACTCACTAAAGATTATGAATATTTAGCAAGCAAGCGTCAGGAGGATGGAGACAGCTTGCTCTCAGTGGCTTCCAGTGACAGGACAAGGGGCAGTGGGCAGAAACAGGAACCTAGGAGGTTCCACTTAAACACAATGAAAGAGGGTGGCAGAGTACTGGAAAAGGCTGTCCACCATGTCTGCCACATCTGCGGGTGTCAGAGTGCTGGAACAGGCTGCTCAGCATCTCTGCCATCTCTGGAGGCATTGCAAACCCACCTGAATGTGTTCCTGTGAGGTTAACTCTGGGGGATCCTGTTCTAGCAGGGGGGTTGGACTGGGTGATGCTCAGAGGTGCCTTCCAGCCCCTGCCATTCTGTGATGCTGTGACTTCTCTTCCCTCCAAATGGTGTCTCCCATTTATCACCATCAGAGACAGCGGTAGGCTGTGAGCCATCATCGTGGTCTGGTGGAGTGTTTTCTACCTCCCTGAATGCATTCACCCTGCTGCTGGCTGTCCCTGAGCTCCCTCCCTGTCTTGTGTCCCTCTCCAGGACTGTGGGAAGCCCTTGTCCATCGAGGCCGACGAGAACGGGTGCTTCCCGCTGGACGGGCACGTGCTGTGCATCAGGTGTCACACCGCCCGTGCCAAGACTGCTCGCTGAGCAGCAAGGAGCTGGGCATACCCTCGAGACCCTGCACTCAGTACTCTTCCCCTCCCTGCCTTCGTCCTGTCCCTCTGCTTGAGAAAGGCAGATTGCCACCAACAGAGACTATGCCAGCACAGTTCTCTACTCCCGTAGGAGTCACTGCTGCTAGACTTCACTCTGCATACCCACCAAGAAAGGACCTCTCCTCTCACCTCTCTGTGGCTGTAAGGTATACCAGGTTGGAGGCTATGATCATAATTGAGGGCACAATCTCTGTTCTTCAAGACTCTGGAAGAGAAAGACCAGGCCTCCACCAGCACCTGGTGGAAGTACTAAGAAAGACCTGGTGGCAGGTGTTGCAAAGGACTGAGCATTCTGCTGTTCCGCGGAGCCAAGTATGATAAATTTAGAAGGTAGAGAAACCTCCATCTTGGCATCATATAGGGCTTTGATTTTTTTGTTTGTTTGTTTTGTGCCACCTTGTTATTGGGATGTCTTCTCCTACCCCCTCCCTCAATCTTGGGTTACAGTCTGGAGGCAGCACATATTGGGAATCTGTTACTGTAAAGAGCTAACCCAGTGCAGCTGTTGTCTCTCTGATTGGGTTTTACTGGCTGTCTTGTCACTGTTTGTCCTTAGCCAGATCAAACTGGCATTGGTCAGAATCCTCCTCAGTTTCTTAGTTTGAAAGCTGTTCTAAAAGCTCTTTTTTTCCCCCTCCCCAAAAGAACTCATTTCCCAGTGTTGTCTCTGGACAGCCAAGCCAGGCACCAGAGCAGCAAAGCAGTCAGAAGAATGCATGTTTACAGATCAAGACCATGCTGAGGGTGGGCAGCACGTGGTGAGGAGGCATCTCAGTGCATGGATGAGGCAACCTGAAGACCATCCCATTCCTGCAGGGATTGCTTCAGAGCTGTCAGTGAAGGCTGCAGGGCACCTGCAGTGTACTCAGGCTCTGGGAGTGCACAGGGCCCCTGTCCTGGGCTAAAGCTCCTCCAGCTGAACAAACCAGTCACCATGCTGTCCCCTCTCTGCTGGCATGCAATAAAACCTGGGTTTTTTCTGTGAGTGGATCTGCTGTGCTTCTTCAGCTGCTCATGACAATGCTGAATGGGTGGGCAGAGGCCAATGGGATGAGATTTAACAAGGCTAAGGGCAGGGTTCTACACTTTNCAGGAGGTGACACAATCTCAAGCTGTGCCAGGGGAGGTCTAGGCTGGATGTTAGGAGGAAGTTCTTGGCAGAGAGAGGGATTGGCATTGGAATGGGCTGCCCAGGGATGTGGTGGAGTCACTGTCCCTGGAGGTGTTCAAGCAAAGCCTGGATGGGGCACTTAGTGCCATGGTCTGGGTGATTGGCTAGGGCTGGGTGATAGGTTGGGCTGGATGAGCTTGGAGGTCTCTACCAACCTGAGTGATTCTGTGATTCCATGATCAAGCAGTAGACAAGGTGTAGCTGCTGTTCCATCCAGCCTTTGGAGATGAGGGACGTGAGAACAGCCTCTCTTTCTCCACCTCTTGGTTGGCTTTTGCAAACTGCTTAGTTTCCTGCTGTTCTGTGCCTGGAAAGCAGTGGAAGGCAGCACTGCAGAACAGCAAGAGCCCACGTGCTATGTCACTGCAAGGTCAGTTAATGTCATTCACTTGCAGACTGGATTCGGATGTCACTTTGCTTGCCTTGCCTGGTCACAAGTGGTGTTCCCTGGGCTCAGTATGGGTCCAGTTCTCTAATATCTTTATCAGTGATCTGGATGACCCCCTCAGAAAGTCTGCGTATGACACTAGGCTGGGAGGGAGTGTGGATATGCTTTAGAGTGAGAAGGTTCTGCAGAGGCCTTTGGACAGCCTGGATCAATGTGCTGAGGTCAACTGTATGAGGTTCAAGGCCAAGTGCTGGGGCCCGCACTTGGCTCACAACAACCCCAGGGATGCTCCAAAGCTTGTGCTAGACCGGCTGGAAGCCTTCCAGCAGTCCATCAGAGAAAGACCTGGGGGTGTTGCTGGAAAGCCAGCTGAAGATGAGCCAGTGTGTATGCAGCTGGCTAAAACTCAAGGTGTGCCCTCCCCAGTGCTGAGTATAGAAGGACAATCACTGCCCTAGCCTTGCTGGTCACACCACTGCTGGTCCAGGCCAGGATGGTGGCCTTTTTGGCCACCTGGGCACACTCTGGCCAGGTCTTTCTCTGCTGGGCAGTTTCCAGCCACTCTGCCCCAAGCCTAGAGTGTTCATGGGGTGGGTTGTGACCCAAGTGCAGGACCTGGCCCTTAGCCTTGTTGAGTATCATCCCATTGGTGTTGAGCCTTCAATCCAGCCTGTCCCAAGTCCCTCTGTAGAGCCTTCCTACCTCTGAGCAGATCAACACTGCCTCCCATCTTAGTGTCATTTGCAAGCTTCCTGATGCCCTCCATCACCATCCCATCCCACGTGAAATAAGCCAAAGCACTCCAGCACAGCCTGCTCTGCTACAGATTTATTTACAAAATATTATTTACAGTCTATCAATGTCTTGAGCTCTGATAAATAAAAACATGTCCTCCCCAGGGAAGGAATAAGGTAGACCACCTGCACCTCTTCCTGTCACAAAGACCCTGTCTGAGTCTGTTTTAAAGAGGGCTAGAGAGAAATGAACACCTAGAGGGCTGTCCTGTCCATGGCACAAGTGAAGGTGTTGAGCAGGCTGCAGAGATCTCCATCATCCCCCGTGCAGCGTGCAGGTCAAATCAGCAACATGCCAAACTTAGGGGATCACAAAGTGACAGCAGGGCCTGCTGCTGCCAGCTTCTCCAGTCAGTGACACCAGGAGCTGGTGTTAAGGCAAGAACAGCTGAATTAAAAGCTGTGTCTCTTAAGCATAGCCTTGTGAAAGACCAAATGGTTTGTCCCTGTTGTAATATAAGAGAGAAGGCTGCTAAGTGAGAATGAATGTGCCAGGGAGTTGCTGGGGCCAATCTCAACATGTCTGTGTCCTGCATGTTCCCTGGATGCCCCAGACGAGCTGAACCCTCATCTAAAATCTTTAAGCATTCCTCACTGCCCCCCTGCCCGCTCTGCATGTATCCTTATGGGTGCCTGAGATCCTGAAGGTCTGAAGCTCCAGTGTGTGCCCTGCAGGGATCACTTGGCGCTGCACAGAAGAGGCTATGGAAGACAGGGCCAAGAGCAGTCTGTAAGAGCAGTGGTCTGAAAGGTACCAATGGCTGCTGCAGAGCTAGAGCAAGAGGAAACAGGAATGACAGCAGGTGCTGCAGCCCTGTGATCCTCAGTCCTGGCTGGTCTGCTTGGTTTTTCCCAGTCACTCATTTGGAAGTGATTGCCATAGGAATGATTCCAAGTGATAGCTGGTAAGAACAGGCATTTAGCAACAACTGGTCACTCCTTGAAGCCTTGGATGCTGCATAGGATTCTCTTCTGGTGGCCTGGAAGTGACACTCCCATCTGTTTCAAGTCCCTTAAAGAAATGGAAAAAGGAAAAAATAAGTGTTGTTCTTAACTCCATGGGGCCTGGGATGTGAGTCAGGGCAGAGGCAGTGACCAAGCATCAGTTCAGAAAGCTTCCTCTCCCTCAGCACCTCCTACATCACCTTTCTTCTAGAAGGAAGAAACTTCTACGTGGTGTTGCTCTTCCTGAGCTACCTCTGGCCACTCAGTTACTTGGCTTCTCCCCCATCATAACAAGGCCTGTGCTTCCATTAAACCAGGACTATGTCCACAGCACCTGTGGTATGGGCCATGACTCAGCCCTCTAGGAGGTCTGTGCCTGCACCACATCTGCTCATTTGTGTGACTGCCCTGGTTGGAGCAGGCCCCAGTGGTGCTGTTAAAGCATCTGAGCCAAGTTCTTCTGAGGAGGCAAGGACTTGGCTTTATGAGAGGACAGAGCCTGGCTGGTGGAGGAGGAGGAGGGGCCAATGTCACCAGCTGAAGTGGAGCTCAAGACAAGAAAATGATCTTATCAAGTCCTACATGGGTCTGCAGATTCTCAGATCAGAGAACTGTCTGCCAGCTCCCTTCCCTGTTTGGGTTTGTTGTGTGGTCAGGGCAGCTCAGGCCCTGAAGAGCCTCAAGCATGAATGGTCAGGGAATTAGTTCAGTTTGGGCAGGTCCCCATTGTTCTGGGCTCAGCCAAGAAGCCAGTCCACCTCCACTGAACCAAAGAAGGATGACGAGATGCCTTCCGAGTGAAGGCTTCCGCTGTTCAGGCGGCACAGGGGCAGCCACAGCCAGTGGTAGCAGTGCAGGGGTGGCTTGTGGAGCACAGGCTGCCCTTACTCAGCAGTGAGCTCCAGGATGGACTCCATGGTGTCGAGGCCAGCAGTGCGGAAGTTGGAGATGTAGCGTTTCATGCGGATGGACTCCAGCCACTCGGGGATGGAGCGGTAGGGGATCCCATCCGAGCCGCTGCAGCTGGGCAGCCGCAGCGTCACCCTGCAGACAGTAAGGCCCTCATTAGCCAGGAAAAGCCTACATCATGGCATCCTTTCAGCTGGGAAAGCCCTTTAAGGTCACTGAGTCCAACCATTCTCTAACTCTGCCAAGCCTGGTGCTAAACCATGGTGCTCAGCACCACATCTCTGCTTCTTTTAAACACCTCCAGACATGGGGATTCAGCCACCTCCCTGGAGAGCCTGTTCCACTGTTTGAGAACCCTTTCAGTCAGGAAGTTTCTCCTAATAGCCAACCTGAACCTCCCCTGAGGCAACCTGAGTTCATCTCCTCTCCTCCTATCACTTGTTACTAGGGAGAAGACACCAACCCCTCACCTCACTCCAACCTCCTTTCGGGGACTTGTAGAGTGAGAAGGTCTCCCCTCAACCTCTTTTGCTCTAGATAAAACAACTACAGTTACCTCACCCACTCCTCACCAGACCTGTTCTCCAGACCCTTCGTCAGCTTTCTTGCCCTTCTCTGGACCCACTCCAGTCCCTCAGTGTCCTTCTTGTAGTGAGGGTCCCAAATCAGAATCCAGTACTCTAGGTGCAGCCTTGCCAGTGCCCAGTACAGGGGGACAATCACTGCCCTGGCCCTGCTGGTCTAGACCATTGCTGATCTAGGCCAGGATGCTGTTGGCCTTCTTGGCCACCTGGGCACACTGCCGTCTCAAAATGGCCTGTACTATGTGACAGTACCCAGAGGGCAAGCAGCCTCTGCCAGGGCTAGGCCAACTTTGCCCTCACTGTGCAAATAACAAATGACTGCCTAGGGCAATGGCTGTGCCTTCTGTCACCACAAAAGCAATACCTACTCTCCTCTGCACACAGAGCAGTCAAGGTGCCTCCCCATCTGCTGGAGACAGGGAGGTGACCATCTCCCAGCTGAGCTGTCCTGCTCCAGTGACAGCTTGCTCACCTGGGATCAAAGTCTGCCAGGGGCCGCAGGAGCTGTGGGCTGGAGAGGAAGTGCTGGAGCTGCGCACGGATCTCCTGGAAATGAGGCCTCCTGGCACGGTCGTGTGCCCAGCAGCTCTTCATCAGCTCATAGAGGATAGAGGGGCAGTCCACGGGTGGGGGCAGCCGGTACCCTTCCTCCAGGCTTTTCATGACCTGGACAGAGAACAGGGACAAGTGTGGCCAAGGGCAGACTGTAACAGAGGACTCGGAGACCTTTGTGGGGATAGGAGCAGGTGCTTCACCGCTTTGCATAGCATGCAAAGCAGGTGATGCCTGAATGAAGCAGGGCTTGGACAGCAAAGGATCAGGACTAAGTGAAGTGGCATACACATTCAGGGCATGTGTTCATGAGAAGTGAGGGCCAAATGGTCCTGGCACAAGCCCAGTGAGAATAGAGGAACCAGCCTCAGAGGAATCATTTCCACAGTGTGTGCTAACCCCATAGATGTGCTGAACTGAGTGAGACTAGACAAAACATGCCAGAGCAAGGACAGAAAGCAAGCAACAGAGAACAACTCCAGGCCAACTACACTCTAAATTTGGCTCATTGCTGTTGACACCTGAACCTGCTTCAGGGGCTCCAACACTTGCTGTCCTTGGCTTGGCTGCACTGATTTTTAGCAGGGAGTGAGATGTAGAAGTTCTGTGTTCAAACAAATCTCAAGACTGCAGGCTGAGAAAAATCTCCAAACATTGGGCCTGCATGTCTTCTTTATTTTTGTAAACAACCATTTGATCTCAGTGTCTGTTACCTCTTGGTTGGTCATCTCCCCATAAGGCTTGTCACCAAATGACAGCACTTCCCACATGACAATTCCAAAGCTCCAGACGTCACTGGCTGATGTGAAAATGCGGTGAGCAATGGCCTCTGGGGCTGTCCATCGGATGGGAATCTTGCCCCCCTGTGAAAGAGCAGACACAGTGTACCGAGGGTGTGTCACTGAGCTGTGCTTCCACACTGCTTTCATGCAAGAAGCTCACATAGGGGTTTTGAAGGCTGAGCTTATTTCACTCGTATTGACATGTGACCACTCCTGTGGACGCTTCTCAGGACAGAAGTGTTCTTGGAACCTGAATGCACTGAAGCCTCTGTTCAGCTGAATGCTACACAAAAGGGCTGTTGTGAGAGGAAGAGTCTGACACCAGCTGCAGCTGGATACCAGATATTGGAACCACTGGAACCTTCACCAAAAGGGGCCTGTAGATGTCTCGATTCCAGCCCCCTGGCCATAGCAGGGCTATTTTCGGAGCTGCATTTAGTTAATTCAGACCTCTTATCTTACTTCTCATTTCAAAACCCAAATCCCTTTGATCTCTTAGAAGCACAGCTGAACATTACCTCCAGCCAGAGAAGCACCACCTGTGGATCAGCCACACTGCAACCCACAGCTGGCCTAGGGGTTTTCCTCAGACTTTTTCCACCCAGCTCTTCCCTTGGCCTACTGTGCAGAAATTCTGTCATTCCCAGCTGGCAGAATCACAATTCCTCTTGGACTATTCACACGACTGGCAGCCTGGGTTTGCATTACCTTGGTTTCATAGGTGCCCTCTGCATCGTTCTCCAGCACTCGGGAGAGACCAAAGTCAGACACCTTGCACTGCAGGCTGCGCGTCACCAGGATGTTGCGAGCAGCCAGGTCACGGTGCACATAGTTGTGTTCTGAAAGGTAGCTCATGCCAGAGGCTATTCCCTGCAGCATGTTCACAAGCTGCACAGGGCTGAATTTTTCCTCATTCTCCTGCATGAAAGAAAAAGTGAGAGAAAACCCTGGTCAAGTGACACCAGTCTGCTTGGTTAGTGGCCTTCTCAGTCTGCAAAAGTGGCACTGACAATGTCCAAATACAGTGCTGCAGTCCAAAGGACCCAGCAGCTTCTCACTGAAGGACTGGTGGTGGTCTCCACAGCCAAAGACAACAGTCTGGACACTGAACAAAGTGGATGGCATTGAGTTCAGACTGCTGAGACTGGAAATGTCAGAGCAGAAAGTAAGTGGATGTCTGTATCTCATTCCTAGTCTTTTAGGGTCTCAAATCCAGGTCAGGTGCAAGCTCCGGCAGCACACAGGCCTGTTACCGACTGGAGTCTCTCACCCGGAGGAAGGTGTCCAGTGCTCCGTTCTCCAGGTACTCAGTGATGATCATCATTGGCCTCCCTTGAGGAAGACAAAAAGGTGTCAACCGTCTACTGTTGCCTTTCAACACTCTCCACATTGCCCTAACACAGAAAACCACATCCACCCCCAGCCAGCATTCCCACTCCACTGGCACAGCCGGCTGACTCTTTCCTCGGACCCCCCTCAGTGACTTTCCATTCCCCCTTGTGTCACATGTAGAACCTTACAGCATCCCTTAGACTGTGCTGACTTCTCATCCACTCACCAACCCAAGAAGACCTCCCCTAACACTACTTATGACTCTCCTGGAAAGCCTCCTTCCTCAGCCTCTGCTCTAGGCTAACCTGACAGTCTTCTCTCAACACAGCCTCTCTGACAGCATCCTGTGTAAGTGAGGCCCGAGAAGGTGGCCATTCCTGCTGTCGCTGCAGGACTCTGCTGTACACTCACTTTTGGTGACGACTCCTTCCAGGCGCACGATGTTGGGGTGATTGAACTGCCCCATGATGGTTGCCTCACGCAGGAAGTTCCACCACTGTGAGTCTGAGTACGTCGACTTTAGGGTCTTGATGGCAACCACAGTGCGCTCTTTCCCTGGGAGCCACAGCGACCCACGATAGACCTCCCCAAACTCCCCTGAGGACAACCAGAGGCAAAAGGTCACAGCTGAACTCAGGAACAGACAGCAAAATAAAGAGTGGAGGAAGTGAAAGATGAAGAGTGACAAGGAACTCACCCTCTCCAATCACATTCTCCATAGTGACACAAGAGATGTCCAGTTCCTTAGTGAATTCCAGTACCCCTCTGCTGGGGTCATCATATGGTTGCAGATCTACATAAGGCTTCAGCCAGACCTTCTCTGTGGTCAGGGGAAACAAATAAACAAATTCACCTGTCAGCTCTTTTGGACAAGCTTTGTGGGGCAAAGCTACAAAAGCAGAGGGAAATCCATGGAATTCTGACAACAGCACTAAACAAACCTATCAACCATAGGCTGATAAACAAACCATAGCTGTCAAACAAAAAGGCAAATTACATCAGCAAATCCACACCAGTGTCAGATTTGAAACTGCTATTGCTGCTCATTCCTCCCAACTCATTCCAAGCTTCTCCCTGTTCCCAGTACCCCTCTGAAGCTCACCTCGATCAAAGCCTGAAGTGTTGTAATCTGGCCGTGCCTGCCTCCGACGAGCCTTCCTGGAACAGAGGAAGCAGTCATGAAAAGCCTGCACAGAGAAAAGCAGCACTCCCATGGTGTCTGCTCTGCTGGGCAGGGACAGAGGTAAGGGCAGTGCAGAGCAAGGTGAGCCCAGAACACTGCATCAGCTTGGTAAAGCAGTTAGCGAGAAGAGGAAATGCTTCACTTCCCTTTCAAGATGCAGCTTTATTTCCATGCAGGCAGTTTTGTCCACCCTTCTGCTTGCTGCATTACAGGCTATTGATTTTACCTTTTCTGTATACTTTCAGCATAAAATTCTCATCATCTTACAGCCAAATGATGGCAGCCCTGTAGGCATGTAGAAAGGAAGTAGAATTTTGTATCTGGGCAGAGGACCACTACAGTAATGGTAGAAACTGGTCTGACCTGACTGGCTATCACCTATTGCACCTTCACTGAGCAGCAGATCTAGAAATGACTCTGCCATACCACATCCACCTGCCACGGTAACAGTGGCAGTGCTGGGTTACAACAAACTGAGGAATCACAGTCACAGAGCATCAAGAGTTGGAAGAGACCTCCAAAGATCATCCAGTCCAGCTCCCCTGCCAGAGCAGCATCACCTCGGGCAGGTCACACCAGAATTCATCCAGGTGGGTTTGGAATGTCTCCAGAGAAGGAGACTCCACAACCTCTCTGGGCAGCCTGATCCAGGGCTCTGCCACTCTCACAAACTTTTTCCTTATGTTCCCATGGAACCTCCTCTGCTCTAGCTTGCACCCATTGCCCCTTGTCCTGTCATTGGACATCCCTGAGTAGAGCCTGGCTCTGTCCTCCTGGCACTGCCCTGCACATCTTGATAGACATGACTGAGGTCACCCCTCAGGCTGCTCTGCTCCCAGCTAAAAAGCCCCAGCTCCCTCAGCCTGTCTTCAGCAGGGAGATGTTCCACTGCCTTCAGCACCTTTGTGCCTCTGTGCTGGACTCTCTCAAGCAGTTCCCTGAGGTCCTTGAGCTGAGGGGCTCAAAACTAGACACAATATTCCAGATGTGGCCTCATGAGCGCAGAGTAGAGGGGAAGGAGAACTCCTCTCAACCTATTCACCACAGTCCTTCTAATGCACCCTAGGATGCCCTTGGCCTTCTTGGCCACCAGGGCACATTGCTGGCTCACAGAGCCTTCTGTCCACCAGGATCTCCCAAGTCCCTTTCCCCAGAGCTGCTCCTCAATCTCTACTGGTCCATGGGGTTTTTCTTTCCCATATGCCAGACTCTGCTCTTGGCCTTACTGGATTTCATTCAATTTCTCCCCACGCAGCTTCCAGCCTGTCCAGGTGGGGTATCAGCTACTGTTCCCAGTTTGGTGTCATCAGCAAACCTGCTGACAGTGCCCTCTGTGCCCTCACTACTGAATAGTACTGGTCCCACTACCAACTTCTGAGGGACTCCACTAGACAGAGGCTTCCAACTAGGCTCTGTCCCACTGACCACAGCTCCTTGACTTCTTTCCTTCAACCTGTTCACATCCAGCTCACCACCTGATCATCCAGAGCACACTGCCTCACTGTAACTGCAAGGATGCAACCCCTCCCATCCTGCTAATGGAAATTACTTCCTCACACTCACTCCAGCTCACTACAGCACACTGGGCTTACTCTTGCTTCTCTAGCTGACCTTTACCTACTCAATATGCTGGGTGGCCTCCCTCTTTTTCTCAAGCCCCTGCAGCTCAGCCAGCCTATATCTACCACATTTTCAGCAGCTGTATCAACACTCACCTGCGCCGAAAGACGAAGAGGCCCAGAAGCAGCCCAATAAACAGCAGGACTCCAAAGAAAATGGAGACTATGACTCCCCCAGAGACAGCTCCTGTGTCTGCAGAAACAGAGACCACATCATTTAGAAGACCAAGAACTATTTGTCTGGAATGGTATCACTTTCTTATCAGCTTCTTATCAGATGAAGGCAAGCCTTTGCTTTCTTCTCTGTCCTTATTTCATTAGAATAAAACTGCTCTTTCAAAGCCATCATTTCAATGGATGACCCTACCCACAGGATCATAGAATGGTTTGGGTTGGAGGGGACCTCCAAAGCTCTTCCTGTCCAACCCCCTTGCATTTAGTAGGGACATCCTCCACTACCTTCGCTCACTCAGTCTGACCTTGAATATCTCCAGGGATGAGACCTCAGCTACCTCCCTGGGCAACCTGTTGCAGCATCGCAGAACCCTCATGGTGCAGAACTTGTTCTTAACATCCAATCTTAATCTCTCATTTCAAGCCATTGTCTCTCAGCCTGTCCCTGCAGGCCTTTGCAAACAGTCCCTCTGCAGCCGTCGGGTAGCCCCCTGCAGATACTGGAAGGCTGCTCTAAGGTCTCCCTGGAGCCTTCTCTTCTCCAGGCTGAGCAACCCCAGCTCCCTCAGTCTGTCACCTTAGCAGAGCTGCTCCAGCCCTCTCATCATCTTTTTGGCTTCCTCTGGACACACTCCATCAGGTCCACTCAACAGGAGGATCTGTGAGTGTGTGAGATAAAAAATAGCAAAATCCTTTAGAGAGAACCCTTGATAAAAAGGAAATCTCTAAGTGACCCAGGGAAAGGGGAGGCTGGATGTGAGGCCTGTAGGAGATGTTCTTTGATGCAGGACAAAAGTCTTCTTGTGACCTCAAGTGTGTCCTTCTACACTGCAGCTTTGGTGGAGAACTTTTTTCAGCAGCACATACCACCTTTTGGATTCAGGGATGGACTACATATAGTGGAAATTATAAAGCGGGATAAGAATAGTGGTGAGGTCCTTGGAGTTCTCCATTTCAGTGGTGACCTTCACACAAAAGGAGGCCCCTGGGAATCGTTTTGCTAACATTCCAACTCAGAAAGACTGCCAGAATCAAATGTTTCAGGAGAACCAGGTGAAGGACTGGCTAAGTACAGTGCCAGTACAACACACAAACCTGAGACTGATCAGCCCTGAACACTAAAGCACATTTTATATGTCAGCAAGTGTGCTGGTTTGAGGCTAATTGGAATATTTTAATGAAAAGGATTATAGGCTGTGAAAAGGAAACAATGGTGATGTCTGCTTCACTCATAGGCTTGCTGAGATGTATAAGAACAAGAACACAGACATAGATAACACAGAGTCTCTTGGTCTCTCTGGGAGCCAGTGTGTCTTCTCTTCTCTGCTGAGTAACCTAACTAACCACTCTCCTAAACCCCCGGCCCATCCTCCAAACTCACCTTGCACGTAAGGCAAACCCTGGGGTCAGGTAGAGAGGTCGAAAGGTGGTGGAAGGGTGGTTGGGAGCCCCTCCTGGGGACTCTGGTTTCTGGGAGGGATATTCTGTTTCTGTATTACCTTTAACTTGTACATTTCTGTAACTATTCATGTCTATTGTGTATAGATCTGCTTGTCCATTGTGCTAAGCTGTAAATAGAGCTTCAGTCCTTAACTTCCAGCTGGCTGAGTCTAGTCTGGGTGATTTTGTAAAGTGTGTGGGGGCAGGGAACTCCCAAACCATCACAGCAAGGGAACAGGATAAGTATCTCTTGTTCTACACCTTCACAAGGCACCAGGCTTGGTCTGGGTGATGAGGAACTCAGGAGTGTGGTATCTGTGCTTTATAGCCAGCAAAGCACAGCAAGAGATCCATGTACCATGTGAATTTACAGTCTGATGGAGAAGGGAGCTTCTCCCAGATGAGGTCCAAGTGCTGAGCCTTACCTGGTGGCAGAGTGCGGAATTCCTGCTCTGGGGAGTAGGGCCCAGGCCCAAGGGGTGTGATGGATCTGACGCGAAGCAGGTAGGCTGTGTCTGGCTGGAGGTCTCTCAGAGTGACGTTTGGCTCCAGAAGGTGTTTCACTGTGTAACGGGCCTCCTCCCCCTGCAGGAATCACATAGGGCCACCCAGTGAACAAAGAGCACACGTTCACCCCTTTGGGTGAAAGGAGAAAGAACTAACGAGGCAGGCCTCACCTTCTCAAAGAACATGACCTCATACTCCACAGAGGACCGGCTGCGCTGCCACGGGACAAGCCACGAGACAGAAAGACTACTGTCATCTCGTTGTGTCAGGACAAACTGGGACACTGTCACTGGAGCTGCAGGGAAGCCAACACACAACATCAGGAAGAAATCCTGCAAACCGGGCCCTCCCTCCATCACAGACTATCTCTTTCCTTCTCTGGTCGTATCATGCAGTGGGAACTCTCCCACTCTGCCCTGGCGAGACCACACCTGGAATACTGTGTCCAGTTCTGGACTGAAGAGTGAAGCCTGATTCTCCTTGTCCTTCATCATCACTAGGAAGCAATGAGGTGAGCCAAAAGTAGCTCTGCTTTCCTAGCTCAGAGTTGTGCTGCCCACACAGAGTGTCCAAGAAGAAAAGTTGTATTTTGTCACTAAATCAGAACTTGGGGAAAGCTTCAAGGCTGGTCAAGCACTGAGCTGTCACTTTTCTATAATCACATTTCACAGCACTCTGGAAAGGGTTCACAAGGTGGCCAAAGTAGCTGTCTGGAAGCTAAGCTACAGACACATGGCAAGAACTTGCTTGGTTGTACCATCCTCATGACTTGATGCTTTCAGAGGTTTGCTGGTGCTGCAGTTTGAGCTCAGTTACAGCAGGTTTTCTGTTGTGGGCCACGGGCAATATTTCAGGTCACAGTCCCTGCTCTTCCTGTCACACATACTGAGGCTGGACTACACTAGGGCTTTATCCTCCTCATTTCTAGTCCCTGGTAGACTCAAAGCTCTTGGTGGGTAATGATTACTGCTGCTTTGACTTGCAAGGAATACGTCTGATGGACTTTACGTGCCAGAGGCAGAGGTATCTCAGTCTTTATCATACCATACCAACACAAGTGGTAGACAGAAGATGATGAAGAAAGCTTAAACATTCAGAGATTCCACTTCCTTTCCATGAAGAGCAGGAAGAACTTCTCCCTGCTTCTGCTAACCTGCATGTCCAACTGCAACCCAAACAGCTGGAGAAGTTCTCTGTGGAGCAGGTCCCATTCCTGAGACACCATTCTGAGCTTCCACAGTGAAGGTGTAGTTGGTGTAAGCTTCAAGGCCATCCACATCCACAGCAGGCTTCGTGAGACCGGAGGCACTGGGAGAGAACACCACAGCAGCCTCGCAGGGCTCACAGGACAGGAAGTGGCAGCGCTGGCAGCTGACTGTGTAGGTCAGGTCCTTGCGCCCACCGTGGTCGCTGGGGGGCTGCCACCACAGGCTCAGCTGTGTGCCAACGAGGGAGAAGCTGACATTGCGAGGAGCTGAGGGGGGGCCTACAAGAAGCATGAGAGATAGCATCAGATTCAGCTGTCAGTACTCAAAGCACTGTGGCAGTTTTCCATCTGCATGCATTTTGAATGCAGCCGTCTTCTGTCCTCCCACCCTCTCTGATTTCTCATCCCCATTTCCCAACATTTTCCTTTAATACCCTTTTTTCCACAAAATCAAAGAATTATTTGGGTTGGAAGGGACCTTTAAAGATCATCTAGTGCAACTCCAAGGCCATGAGCAGGGACATACTCAAAAAGATCAGGTTGCTAAGAGTCCCACCCAACCTGACCTTGAGTATTTCCAGGGTGAGGCATCACAATTTCTCTATGCAACCTGCTCCAGTGTCTCACCACCCCCATCATTAAAAAAATCCTTCTGTATGTCCCATCTAAACATACCCTCTTTCAGTTTAAAACTGTTGTCCCCTGTCCTGTCACTACAGGCCCTGAAAATTTATTTCTCCATCTCTGCCCCCTTTAAAGACCGCAGTAAGGCCCTCTGCTAGATTCACTTTAACAAGTCCACATCTCCTTTATTCTGGAACCTCGGAGCTGGATGCAGTACTCCAGGAGGGATCGTATCAAAGCAGAGTGGAGGCAAAGACTCCTTTCCCTTGACCTGCTGGCCATGCTTCTTTTGATGCAGCCCAGAACATGACTGGCTTTCTGGGCAGCAAGAACACATGGCCAACTCCTGTCCAATTTTTGTCCACCAATATCCTTCCGCTATTCTCTGTAGAGCTGCCCTCAGTCCACCCGCAGCGTGCACAGAGACTGTGCTCTTCTCTCCATGACTCACGGGTACAAGCGATGTTCTGGCCCTCTGCAGGCGCTCGGTAGAAGCCTGCATTGCAGGCACAAGATGTAGCCCCAGGCTCGCTGGACAGGCTGTTGGGGGGACACTTCAGGCAGTGGTTGGTCTCCAGAGAGTAACGGTAGAACCCTCGCTGGCAGGCTGTGAAGAGACAAGTCAACATATGATCAGCAAGTCACCAGTTTGAGGCAGCTTCCTGACCATTCTTTCATCTGCTTGCTTTTCTTCCATTGTCTTAGCTCACTGAAATGTTTAGGAGGTCTAAATGTCTGGAGATCACCAAGCCAATCATATTCTCAGAGCACAGAGTGAGGAGATGCAAACTCAAGGCAGGACCGACGTTACAACAGGTCTCTTGACCGAAGAAGTGGCCTGATTCCCCATGGATGCTGCCTGAGAACAGAAGCTGGTCAATCTCAAAGGCTTCTTCCAGCATAAACCCAAACTGGTTCCCACCTTGCCCTTCAAGTTTTCCGCACCATGAATGAGAACTGTAAATACCAGCTCCATGTCCTCGTGCTCCTGAGCCCTCTGCTTGCTGACTTCATTCATATGAGATAGCCAGTGGGATTTTTAGCAGAAGCACCTTTTGTCCTGTCAAGGGTTCATAGCAGACCATCACCTAGCAGGGCCTTGGAGAACATCTAAGTGATGATCAGGTCACCTAACAGCACCAAGTGCAACAGGCTATGGAGTCAACATCAACTTCAAGGGAACAGCTGCTACATGCTTGCTGTTTCCAGTTCTACAAAAGCAAGCAGCCACAGCTGGCACTTTGGGTTTACTGCACTGCTGTTAGCTTGATCTACAGAAGCACTGCTATGCCTAGCAGCTATCTCAAGGCCAATGCTTCACCTCTATAGGCATGGAGCAAGGACAAAATGAGTGACAGAAGTTGAAGTAACCTGTGAATTTAATATTTACCAACCTGTGCTTAATGAATCTATCAAATGCTCTTCAACTAAAGAAACAAACAACCTATCACTAATCATATTGTTGTGAAATGCAGACACCAATTTTCTGCCAAGGCTACCACCTTGCATTTAACTTGAGCCTTGAAGGAATTAACTCTTTCACGTTGCACTATAAAAGCAACAGTGCTCTGTATAAACCCCCAGGAGATCTCAACAGAGAAAGCCATCTGCTCAGCAGCCTGACATAAATGGCTTAGTGTGGTGGAGCATAGCATAGGAAACAATCCCTATCCAGAAGACAAAAACCATTCCAGCCACAGAGGAACACTTGAGGGACCTGGAAAAATAACCACTAACAAGATTCCTCCTCATCAGCCTCACTGTATGCTGAGATCTCTCTCTATCATCAGAGAAAGGGCTTCATCTTTTTCCTGTTGGTGCCTCTTCCTGCCCTGGCATAGCAGGCAAGCTATACCATTAATACTGCATAATGACAACTGCTCTACCAGTTGCATAGTAATACCATGGCACAACCACTTAGGGGTACTGTGACAGTATACAGGCCAAAAGGATTTGCACCAGGGAAGCCTAAAGAGCACAGAAAGGAAAAATAATCACAAGAAACAGGAGCAATCAGCACCTTCCAGTCTCAGGACGTAACAGAACCACTCAGGAGTCCATAGTTGTAAGCTACAGCCATAAGCCTGTGGTCAGTGACAGCAAAGACTCCTACAAGAATTCAAAGGCTCAAGCATTGTTGCCAGTCCAAAGAGATCCCATTTCTATTCCAGATCAAATCATCTCCCTGAGAAACAGACCAGCAAAGACTCCCAAAAGAATGCAAAGGCTCAAGAATTGTTGCCAGTCCAAAGAGATCCCATTTCTATTCCAGATCAAATCATCTCCCTGAGAAACAGGCAAGAAGGTTACTTTGATTTACAGGTGATGGGACTGAGGCTACTCACAAATGAGAACACTTCTAAGTGCTGCACTGAAGATGAAAGCTTTGTTGCCTCCTGCTGCTTTGCTCCAGCACACGATTTTCAAATTCCAGGCACTGGGTCAGTTTGGTTCAGGAGAGCTTTGACAGCACCATGAAAAAAACAATGAATCAGAGCACAGACTCGTGTAACACAGAGGTTCTAATGTTCCCTGGATAATACTACCTGCCATCAATATGTGAAGAGATATGCAGCCCCTTCTCACCAGGCTGAGGCAGTCTGGGAGAACAGTGCTAGGGAATCTTTGCAAGAATAGTTATGCCCAAGAGAACTGTAACCTCTCCTCCTCCAGGCCTATGCTCTGCTGCTGCTCCAGCCCCCAGCCTGTGCGTGCTTCACCCACTGGTGCTGCTGAAACCCTTCAAGCAGAGAAGTTGCACTGCAGGAAGACTGCAGAGGGACTGGAAGGAGGGAGCTGCACCGGGGATCGTTTGGGCAAAGGGACAAACCCAGAAGGCAGGCGGGCGGGCTGGCTGGCAGGCGTGCAGGCAGGCTGGCAGGAGCTGCCTGGACTGGGTCACAGCACCCGAGGCCGTTTCTGCCTCAGTGTACTAAAGCAGGGCAAGAGGTACAGGCCAGAGCGGAGGCAACCTGCACGCCCCAGACGCCAGTACGGCCGCAGCCCTGGGTCTGGATACGCTGAAAAGGAGGCAGGCAGTGGGCATGAGGCCATCGCGTACCGGGCCTGCGGCCCACGCAAGCCCATGCCAGCCCCGACCGGCGCCCTGGGAGCGTCGGGCACAGCCTTGCCCCGCAGCCAGGGCGAACCCCGGAGGCCCGAGAGGAAGCGGCCCGGCGCCTCTGGGCAGCAGCCCCCTGCCCTGCCCCGTCCTGTCGCCACGGGTCACGGCCGCCGCCTGACCGAGACAGGCCTTGCGGCTTCGGCGCCTGGCGCCTCCGCTTCGCCAGCAAGCTGGGCCCACGAGCCTGCCGTACCAGCAACGGCCCGCAGGGGGCTGCACAGCACCGGCGGCTGCGGGCCCCAGGCCAGGCGGGCAAGCCGCAGCGCCCAACCGGGCTCGGCCCGCCCCGTAGGCGGTGCGAAGGCCCCGCCGGGAGATCCGGGCACCGGGGAAACAGACGGGGGCTGGCCGCTGTCCTGTAGTATGACAGGGGGAAGGAGGCTATCCCGGCGGGCGGGCTCTCAGCGCTGCCTGCCTCCGAGCGATGCATGTCTCCCTACCCTGAAGGCCTTGGGCAGAAGCAAAGAGGCTGCCCTCAGCCCACCGAGGAGCGCAACCCGCGGGGGGTGCACAGCCAGCAGCCCCAGCTCCCAGCGCGGGGTGCGCAGCCAGCAGCCCCAGCTCCCGCCGAGGCCCCACGGTCCCCGGCACTTGGTTTCCCCAAGCCTTGGGCACTCGTGCCAGCCTGCAAAGGAGCCTGCTCCACACTGTTCGCCGGGCATCAGAACGCAGAAAGGACAGCTGGGGCACTCTCTTCGTTCCATAGTCCTTAGCCACATTCTTCACAAGGAGGGAGGCAGAGCACTGGAGCAGGCTGCCCAGGGAGGCTGTGGAGTCTCCAACTCTGGAAGCATTCCAAACCCGCCTGGACATGTTCCTGTGTGATTTACTTCAGGTGATCCTGCTCTAGCAGGTGGAGCAGCTGATCATCAGAGTTCACTTCCAACCCCTAATACTCTGCACCAGCAAGCATGGCACAGCCCACAGCCCCGAGTGCGCAGGGGGCACCGCCTGCAGCCCCGAGTGCGCGGGGGGCACCGCCAGCCTTCGTGGTTGTGGTCAGCTACACAAGTGAAGAAGTTAATAACAGACCCCTGGCTTTATCAACAGCAGTGAGAGGCAGACATAGAATATGCTGGGCAAGCAGAGTTTTCCTAGTATTATGGGATAGCTGATCTATTATATACCTGGCAAAGCTTTACATGGATAGGAGCTGCACGCATCTCAGTAAACAGTTAAGAATCTCGGCCTCTGGCTTTGTTGCCTCGTGCTGTAACACAGGACAGCTGTTAACTGAGGTAAGGGTTCCATTTTCCTGGTTTTTAGTTCCTACTTAAGGCAAAACTTGGAACTGTTGAAAAATGTTAACGAATGTTAATTAGCTTGGGCAGCTTATGTCATTTCAGCAATTTCAGCAATTTAGCCACATCTTTATGGGCTCCAGTCCCAATAATCACCAATTCCTTGAAATACAGATCATTATGGGAGTGCCAGTTAAAATACAGTGCTCCAGTTTTGCCCATTCTGAGGAACATGGGCTGGTACAAGACCCTAAGGGCATCAATCAGACTGATGGATCTACACCTTATGTAGATCCTTACATAATACTAAACAACAGTAGTTGACTCTAACATCTATTTTACAGTATGGGACCTAAAGAATCTTCCTTTTGTAGTCTACTGGAGAAACATATAAATTGTTTTTGAACAAGAAAGCTCAACAACTGGATGAGTTATGCTGGACACAACTCCCTCAGGGATTTAAACACAAGCCATACAACCTTTGATAAGGTATTGGCAGAAGAACTGGGAGCAATGGTGAGCTTGGCAATAAAGGGAGAACAAAATTCTAGAGGGTGAAATTGATGTGAGACCATTACCAGCAAACACATTCACTCACAAAGCTGAACTGATTGCTCTGACCCATGCCTTGGACATCCTTATGGCCTGGAACTAACAAAGAGTCTTTGCACCCATATCACTAAAGCTTCCACATACATCTTCCCTTAATTAACAAAGCAACCTTCAAACCCAGCAAGAACCAGTCCCTATGGTCCAGGACCTGACAAACAACATGATGATCTAACTGACTTACAACCATCTAAGCAATAAGNGAGGAGCTGGGTTCCCCGTTACAGTGACAGCTTTGGTGACCCACATCACACTCTATGTCTGATGATCAGCAGATTCACAGGATCATGAGACCTCCATCACCATGGAAGGTTTGTCAGGGAGATCCTCCAGTCCCTTGTTCTGGTGAGTTCAGAGCAAGGCCCCTAGGTCTGTGTTAAGCATTACTACAGGATGTACCTAGGCATAATTATGTCAGGAAATGCTTTCCCACGGGATAGGTGCACAAAGGATAGAAAAAGGGTCTGGACAGGGAATCAAGGCTTCATTGCATGTTATTATGGGGACTCCTGGGGTGCCAACCCAGGTCCAAAGGCTTGGTGGCATGTTACTAAGTGCCAGCCAGGGCAGAGGCTATGATTGTGTTCAGAAGTGTATAGGTTACTGTCATATTCTGAGCTGTAATTGCTGTGGTTCCTCTCATTAGTGTGTCATTTGTTTGTCTGGTTTTACTGTGGGGTCCAATCAATTAAGGGGTCTGAGGTAAGTATCTTAAAGAAGCTGCCTCTGGGATGTCTCTGGGTCATGAAATAAGAAAGTGTTAATGTGTTAATAGTGTGAACTGTTAGTATCTGGCTTGGGTGAGTAGTAATGAAAAATGAGCTTGAGTTAGTAATTCTGGAGTAGCACCTTGCAGGCTCAGGAAGACAGATCCTTGCAGGAGTGCTAACCTATGGCAGAGTGATGCCAGCTGAGGTTAAAGCAGATGTTGATTGTGTAGCTCTTGCTGGGAGTGTGTCACTGTCTTGGGAGAAGGGGCTAGGGCACAATCCCTCAACCATCCTCATCTGTACTGTGTTCACAGACTTCTGTGATTTTCTTGGGGTTTTGTGCTTTTTTAAAAATTCTAACCCTGTCTCTTCTTCTATGAGATGTCTGGCATGATTTGGGTGGAGGATTGAGTAACAGTGTTGTGGATGTTGAGCATGTGCTCCATTTGACTCAGTATCATACTTAGGGGTATAGACTTTAGCATTTGTTTTGCAATTAATTAGGCAAAGATACTCACTTGGGCACTATAGCCTGTGGGAAGCTGCATGTTTGTTGTTTTAGCCTGGCTTCAGCAGTTTTAACCAAAACAGGGCTGCCTTTGGCTGCTGGCAGCTCCCTACCCAAGATACAATCAGAATCCTCTAGTGAGGAAAAAACTGACACTGTCTGACCAGTGTCTAGAAGAACTCAGGGACAGAAAACTGTGATTCTGGCCCCTCTTAGCCAGGCTGTGGGACCTGCAGGAAACCAGTCTGTATGCATCTAGAGTGCTATTAAACTGGAATGAAGATCCACAGTGCTAAGTGGGGAGACACAGAGGCTCTGCTGGAATTTGTTTACACCTGAGCAAAAATGGACAGTCTGGGATAAAGCAGTAGAGAAAATGGCTCAGAAGCATCTACCCAACTTTATCTCCCCTCAGGGAGGATATGAAATGGAATCCTGATAAGGCTGATGAATTGGAGAGTCTAAAGGAATGTCAAGACTTAATTCTGTATGGAATTTTAAAATGGACTAGAAAACTCTGAAAAATTGCCTAAGTTGTATGAAATAAGGCAAGGAGATTGTGCAAGGTAGCCTGGAAGTGGACAGATTTGAATGCAGAGGATGCTGGCAATATGAACCTGTTAATGTGTTGTTTATTGGTCAGTCACCGTCAGACAGTAAAAAGAAACTGCAGAAGGCAGATGCAGCAGACCAGATGACAACTCCACAGTTAGTGAAAATTGCACACTAATAGAAAAAGGTGAAGGGAAAAAGTGAGGGCAAGTAAAGTTGAAGAGCCAGAGGAAGTGTTTGAGGGAGACTGAGAGGCAGAGGTGGAGGTCATGGAGGCAATGCTGGTTGCAACCTTCCTTTAGGAATCTATGTACTTACTACAGGAAAGGACACTGAAAAAAAGAATGCCCACACCTTTTGGGGGAGGACAAGGAAAAGGAACAGAGGAAGCAGCTGGAATAGTGTCAGAAATTGAATTAGACTGAAGGGGACCAAAGGAATCTACTCTGATCCTCTGGTTCAAATTAAACTGGGGAATGAAATAATAGAAACTTTACTCATTTAAATAGCTTTAGAAGGACCTATAGGGGAAAATTAAATAAATGTTGCTGGTGCCATAGGGGTGGAGACTCCATGCAATTTTATTTTACAGCCTATGGCACTTTCAGCTGGAGACATTAAAAGAAGAGCTGAGTTTCTCTAGATGTTAGAATGCCTGTTACCTCTGATGGGAAGTCACTTATTAAACGAATTAGGAGCACAAATAACTTTTGAACTAGAACAAAGTTCAAGTCCATATTTCAAGTAATAGTAGAGAGTACAAGCATAGATTGCACAGGAATCATCTCAGGAAGGGAACACTGAAAAGGAAGATGAGAAAAGATCCCTCCCAAAACAACCAGTGTGGGGATTCCTTTTGTGTGGGTAACTGAGAAGCCTGGAAGAGCCAAATCAGCAGAACCGGTAAGAGTGGAACTGAAACCAAGGCCGAAACTGGTAAGATGCAAACAATACTCTTCAGAATTGGAAGCTTGGGTGGGACTGGAGCCCATAATCACCAATTCCTTGAAATACAGATCATTATGGGAGTGCCAGTTAAAATATAGTGCTCCAGTCTTGCCCATTCTGAGGAACATGGGCTGGTACAAGACTTAAGGGCTATCAATCAGACTGGTGGATCTACACCTGGTAGATCCTTACATAATACTAAACAACAGTAGTTGACTCTAACATCTGTTTTACAGTATAGGACCTAAAGAATCTTTCTTTTGTAGTCTACTGGAGAAACACAAATTGTTTTTGAACAAGAAAGCTCAACAACTGGATGAGTTATGCTGGACACAACTCCCTCAAGGATTTAAACACAAGCCATACAACCTTTGATAAGGTATTGGCAGAAGAACTGGGAGCAATGGTGAGCTTGGCAATAAAGGGAGAACAAAATTCTAGAGGGTGAAATTGATGTGAGACCATTACCAGCAAACACATTCACTCACAAAGCTGAACTGATTGCTCTGACCCATGCCTTGGACATCCTTATGGCCTGGAACTAACAAAGAGTCTTTGCACCCATATCACTAAAGCTTCCACATACATCTTCCCTTAATTAACAAAGCAACCTTCAAACCCAGCAAGAACCAGTCCCTATGGTCCAGGACCTGACAAGCAACATGATGATCTAACTGACTTACAACCATCTAAGCAATAAGAATTAAAAGGTTCAAACAAAGTTCTAGAAGGGTTCCTCTCCTGAAGACCACCAGAGACTGCTAGAGACCACAGCTCCTAGCTGGAAGACCCCTGCCTAAATTGAACCCCTCAGCCTCTGAGCATGCCCAGTGAGTTTAAGAGAAGCTGGACCTTTAATGTGAAGTGAGCAAGAGACTGCCCAATGGACGGTTAGGAGGTGTTGCCATGAGCTGTAGCTACTACACCTCATTGTACAAATATCTGCCAGGAATTTCACCTGGTGTGTGCTGGGCTTGTGGGAATGCCCCCAGCACCCAAACTTGCACAGCTCTGTAATAAAGCAGCAGGGAGGAACTGGGTTCCTGATTTCAGTGACAAAAGCAGAAGACACTGCCAGAAGGTCTTCCTCCATTCTGTCCCTTTTCACATGTCTGATGAAGTCCTCCCATCTTCTGAGGACAAAGTAAAAGATGTGACCTCAGTCTTTACCCTGATCTGGATTGTTCCCAGTTTCTTTGCACAATGCCTGTTTTTTCCACAGAGAGAGTGGACACCAAGGTACCCCCAGCAGACAAGCTACATGCACCTTCTCCTCTGATCCTCCAGTAAGACACTGCTCTGGACCCTCCTTCCCCCTGATAGGTTCTCCTCTCTTCCCTTCCTCTCCTGGAAGACCTCCCCAGTGCTTCCTGATCATAAAGAAAGCAATTTTGGTGCAGCTGTACTTGGGCAGAGTGGGATGAAAGCACAGATGTAGAATTAATCTGTGCTGTGATAGCAGCCAGGGCTTGTCCAGACATGACAGCTTCCCTGCCCCTTCCCAGGGCAGTGCTCTCAGGAGGGTGGGGAGAACAAGTGGAAAAACTGGCTGGGCTGTGCAAGAAGAGGTGATTGCTGGAGGATCTTGTGCTTCAACCTTCTCCAGCTCCCCAAGCAAAATAAGCAGCAAGCAGTAAAGATTCACAGAGGCACCATATCCTTGTAGCAAAGAAAAGGTAGAACAAACCAGAGAACTGGGGCAGCTGCTGACCCCAAGAGCAGTGCATGAATTCCTTTTTCTGTAAGCTTTATCCTTGTGCCCTATGGCTTTGTGAACAAGAGCAGAGATGTGCTATTGCCTCCCTCTCTACAGTAATACATAGCCCCCAAAACACCACAGACATCTCCTCCCCTGACAAACGCAGCAAGGTGCCCTAAGAAACTGAGTCTTGTTGCCACTGTGGCAAAGGGAGAGCCCTGCATTGCTCACCCCAACAGCCATGGCTCGCTCTGTCACTCCAGACCCCCACTGGCTCTAATGCTTGCCAAATGCTCTTCCTCGCAAATGAGCCAGACAGCCACAGTATGGTGCAACGTGCTCTACATCATTTCCCAAGCCAGAAGAGCCACTCCAGTCCGAGCAGAAGGGGACACAGAAGAAACTTGCCCTGCTCTGTCTGTCAGCCTTCTAGTCACGGGAAAAATACGCTGCTTGTGTGTCTAACACGTCTGCCCTGAGAGAACAAGGCTGCCCTTCACAGGTTAGGAACCAGTTGTTGAGTACGTCAGTGTCAATCGCAGTTACAGCTCACAGAAACCAGCTCCAGAGCTGAAGGCTCCTGGATGAAGCCCAAGAGGGAGTGGAGAGGTCTGTGCAGGTCTTACACCTGACACGTGAGGAGAAAAATCACAACTGAAAGAGAGAAGCTAAGGAAGGGGAGGAAGGGTGTAAGGCACACCTGGCAGGCACAGAGAGCAGGCAAGAAAGAGGCAGACCACACCAACTCCCCCAGTCCCATTTCATGCTCGCAGATGCTCTGATCTCCGGCTCCCTGGAACCTGTCCAATGGCCCTCTGCCAGCGTCTGTCTGCATACTCACCCACGCAGCTCCCGTTGACTTCCTCAAACCCCACGGCACAAAGGCACCGGCCCATTGGTACCAGCCACTCCCCGTCCGTGCTGCAGTGCATCCGGGGGGCAGAGCCCACTTCCTCAGCTGCGTCCTCCACACAGACCCCAGGGACTTCTGTCAGCCCCTCCGAGCCCGCCAGCGTCTCTGGGAAGCGAGCCAGGCCGCGCACGGCCTCCGGGCAGGTCTTGTAGTAGACGCGGACAGACACCATGGCGATGCAGGCACCCGAGTTCTGGAAGGCCAGGTAGAAGCCGCGATGGGACAGCTTCCCGATGGCGCACACCTCTGTGTTCAGCTGCATGGCGCCAGACTCGATGTCTCTGCTTGTGAAACTGCGATCCGCTGCCACGGTGTTGAGCTGAGGGAGAAAGGCCACAGCTGTAACAGCTGAGCAGGCAGCAGCAGCTGACACCCATGGCTCTCAAACTTCTTTTACACCGAGGCCTTTCTGAGGCTGTTCAGTCGAGGGCTTACACTGCCAGTGTGCTGCATGCTTCTTGAGCTTGAAGGAGGCATCAGATGCTATGAACTAGATGATCCTTGAGGTCCTTTCCAACCTTATGATTCTATGACACCTTATAGTAGCCTTCCAGTATCTGAAGGGGGCTACAGGAAGGCTGGGGAGGGACTATTGACAAGGTCTTGCAATGACAGGACAAGGGGCAATGGGTTTAAAATGGCAGAGGGGAGATTTGAACTGGATGTTAGGAGGAAGTTCTTTCCAGTGAGGGTGGTGAGACACTGGCACGGGTTGCCCAGGGAGGTTGTGGAGCACAGAATCACCCACATTGGGTGATTCTGTGCTCCACAACCTCCCTGGAGGTCTTCAGTGTTCCACAACCTGCCTGGAGGTGTTCAAGGCCAGGTTAGAAGAGTCCTTGAGCGACCTGTTCTAGTGGGAGGTGTCCCTGCCTATGGCAGGGGGTTGGAACTGCATGATCTTTGAGGTCCCTTCCAACCTTACCATTCTATGATTAGCGATGGGGCCCACATCCCTTCCTGCCTACATACCTCCCGTCTTCTCCTTTCAACTCCTCCACAGGCGTTCACTGCTATTCTACAGTACAGAATCACAGATGGAAAGGGCCTTCAGACATCATCTAGTCCAACCCCCCTGGGTCTCTGATCTCAGAGGTCTTTAGGAACTGCCCCCAAAGAAGAAAATCTCTCTTTTGTGATCTTTTTCTTTGCACGTTGCACACAGTAAAATCACAGCACCGCTTAAAGAACTGTGGTTTTTCAGTGGAGCAATGAAGCACAGCCATCTGTTTCTAAGCTGTCTTTGATGCAGACCAGATCATCTGCTGGAAGGTGCTTCTCGTGCAGTGCTAAATGTATTACAGCACTCTAAACAACTGAGTGAAAAGTTTTCCCTGTGCTCTTACATTCCCACTGCCTCAGCAAACAGAGGGTGGGAGTGAGCAAGAGATGCAATGCTTGGGCAGAGGGGAAAGGCCTCTGTGACATCATGTGGTGTGGCAGAGCTGGAGTTTGTGTGCCTTTCTTCTCAGACAGCCTGATGGCAAGGTGGCCTTTCTTCTCAGAGGGAGAGCCTCATAACTCATTCTCTCCGCTCCAGGCCCCTTCTCCTTGCATGATCCCACCCACTCACTGTAGCTGGAAGGCAGATGAGAGGATCTGCACAGCAGCTGCAGATGAGTGGGATCATAAGGCATGTTTAGGAGTTGTGGAGGTATTGCACAAATTCACATGTTAGGCTGCAAGGGAGGAAGAGAAGCACCGGGGAGACAGGGGCAGCAGTTACTAGAGTCCTGCTTTGCTTGTGGCAGCCTTTACATAGTTGTTGTTTTCAATCACATGCCTTTTAAACTGCAGAGGAAAGGGCAGTCAAATAACTTAAGTCTGTGGGTTCTTTTAGGACAGAGCTAGGTTACAGAATTTCCTCTAAAGAACACCTGAGGTTCCCTGTTCTGCAAGTCAAATGTTTCCAAGACAAAGGAGAATTGTGCTGGGGGAAACAGCAGTTAAAATCCAGTGGTGTTAAATGCTTTCACACAAGGGACAGTTTCATTACAGCAAGCCATCACTTCCAGTTCTGGAACACGAAACCCTGTATGGCATAACATCAGGGGCACAGAGACTGGATTCTGTTCTTGACTTGCTCTAGTCTTGCTTTATTAGCTAAGTCAAGTTAAATTCCTCTTGGCCTCTGCTACTTGTAAAAACTGGTGTAAGACACCCAGCACTGTTACCCCACTTCAGAATCCTTACCTATGTGTGTCCAGTTAAGTGAAGGTCTGAACTCCTACGTCTCCTGCAACAAAGCCTGCTCCAAGCATCATAGAGGGCACTGGGGGCAAAGTCTATTCTAAGGGCAAAGCTTACTATCTGTGCCCCACCCCAGTTTTGCTGGCCTCCTCCAGCCAGCAAGACACACCTAGTTGAAGCTGAAATATCCAACTTGGTCCTCAACCCCAGTACTACAGACCTTGATGAACAGCGGGCGGCGGAACTGGATGCCCACATCTTGTTCAGACTCCATGTAGTAGAGGTTGAAGGTCTCTTTGCAGGTCACCACTTCCCCTTTGAAGCTCTTGCAGTCCCTCACAGTAAACTTCAGCTCCACGTAGATGCGGGAGGCTGCTTCTCCCCGATAGATCCAGTTGGTGCGGAGCCAGTGGTCAGTGTCATCCTCAGACATCACACTGCAGTCCTGGTACATATACACTGGGGTACCATTTATCATCTGCTGCACCTCACTCCACTGCTCCCAGGAGAGAAGAAAACACATGGTTAGACAGATGAGAGAAACAGTTTTCACTTCAAACATGGCAAAAACTTGCCTAAAAGACCCATACCCATATAGCATTCAGGGCTCAGAGCTTTGGTAGCTAGGAGGTCTCCTACACCAAGCTAATGTTGCACTGCCCTGCAGCCTCCTATCTGCCTGAACTCTTCACATAAGGAGCAAAGAGGGCACAGCAATTAGGATCTGACCCACGCTGAATTGAAGGGAACCACTATGAATGGGCATTCCCCCATATCCTGCCTTGGCTCAAATCTCCTTCTTTCATACACTGCCTTAGCTTGAGAAAAAGCCCCACTCTGCCATGGACTGGCCACTCTCTCTGCCACCCTTTCCATTCACAGTGTACATGGGGACAGAGCAGATCCAGGCTATTATCTGAAGTACTGTGTNCTAGATGATCCTTGAGGTCCCTTCCATTCTATGATTCTATGATCTGACCCTGAAAACAAGGCACAGCTCCTCAGGGTAAGGAAAGACACAATGGGCAGCTCCACTGCGAAAGGGCTGTGCTAAAGCAAATGCTCAGTAATTTGGTGTTCATGCTTCTTTCAGTGTGATGTTTTGCAAACCTTAATTTAACTATCTAAACTTAGCTGATTTTCCTGACCTCATACAAGGTTCTGCTCCTTCCCCAGGCAAATGATGGCTGAGAGGAGGATGTGAGCCCAGCTTGTTCTGTGACCTCACTGATGCTATTTGTATGAACCCAGCAGGATTTGGTATGTGTTTTAACATTCACTTCTGCTGAATTTTATGTAGTTCTAGGTTTGTTTCCTCACCACGGGTCAGACACAAAATGCAAAGAACATTCTGTAAAGGGTTAACCCTCCTGGGAGTGGTCTGAACCTGACCCCAGGTGTAGTGGTTAGCCCACTCCCACTGCCTGTCTAGACCCCCTATAAAGACAGAGGAAATTGCTGTTTCTCTCTCTTTGCCCTCACTGCCTGCCTGATAGCACCACTCTTGTTCATGCTGCTCCTGTTTTGCAACCTGGCCACCCTACCACATGGTGGGACCACCACTTTCTGAATCTACCTCCACCCATTGCCATCAATCTGGTTGTAGATATATATTTGTGTCTTGTTTCCCTTCCCTAGACCTCTTTGTAACTACCTTACCTTAAATACCTTTTATTTATTGTTAAAGTTTTTTTCTTTTAACTTCCAAATTGAAGCAAGACTGTTCCTTGGGTGCTTTACCCCTTTTCACTCTCTACATCTAATTCCTTTCTTTCCAAAGAAGGGGGAGAGGGGAAGGCATCCTATTATTGTAATGTTCTGTTAGGTTTTGAGTCCCTGGGAAGCTTAAATCAGACCAATACACATTCACTGCTGAGTAAGACACACTTGGGAACTGAAAACTTGGAAAGCAAGGTTTTGTCCACAGGGAAAAATACTTAGATCCCTTTCCCCCCATGCTAAGACTGCCTTTCTCATTATGCTTGAAATATTTAATCAAATTAAATCAAAACAAGTGCCCAAATAGGTACTGGCACAAGTTTAAGCACCCTGGTTTTAAATCACACCCCAGGTTAAGATGCAATTCGAACGTGGCCTTGGTCTCTGTATTACCTAGGCTTGTCAAGTCTGACAGGCTTGAGTGTGAGATTCACACACTTCTCCAGCACCACCACCTCCTGTGCTCACAGCACAGCCAGGCATCCTCTCTTAGCTTCTCATCCCACAGCCCAGGTCACTCTGCTAGTTCAATACAAGAGATGAATCCACAGAGTGCCAAAGGAGGCTCTGCTCTTACGCCGTGACTTAGAGTGTACCTCCTGTGCAGCCCCACTCTGTAAAACTCCCTTTCTCCAAGCCAGCAAGCCCTACCTAAAGCACCAAGTCCTACCTGGCTGATTTCAGCCACTTAACCTAAGCTCATACTAGCAGACTTCTTTCAGGAAGTTCTGCAGATGGTATCTATGTGCCCCTTCTTGTTTCCATTCTCTCCATGTAATTAGTCCCCAGTGTTACCACACCTTCTTAATCTGACCCAGCTGGCATATACCAGCAGCACACAGGATTTACACTCATTTCACATATTGGAGGTCAAAGCACTTAGGATAGGAAGAGAGATCAGTTCCAACTGATCGAGCAGAGGAGGCAACCACTTAATCACCTCTAGCACACAGAAAATCTGTAAAGTGCTGCAGAACTGAATTCACAACACTGAAGTATACTGAAATAGAGAAAGTCAGAAAGGAGAATAAAAGCAAAGTAGCTTTCATGAGGAACTGCCAATGATAGAACTGGCTGTTAGAAGCCTTCTTCCATGAGTGTCTGCCTCCCCTTAGCCGGTGGAAAAGGCATAACTGCACTTCCAGGCCACGAGCTAGGTAAGTTTCCATCAGCATTTTCTTCTAAAGCAGTACCACAGACAAATGTCACTAGAAAACAGGGTTTGCAGATCTCCTCAAAACACACGAGCTGTTATGATGCAGGTCCTGAAGATACCATTTCCAAAACCTAAGTGAATGAAAGGAAGGAATATTTCCTTTCCAATAGTGACCACTCTAGCAGAAAGACGTCCTTTAAACTCTACTGCTGGAAGAAATCCAGCTGCTAGCTCCTCACTTCTCAGCTCATCTCAGCCCAGCTTCTTCCAGACTGAGCTCTTCAGGGCAAAGATGCTTGGCACTGAGTACTGCACAGTTTCACATGCAAAGAACTAACAAGGGAGATGTTTTTTCTAGACTCTCTTGCTGATGGGTAAAGGATATAAAATGAGGATATTATTTATGCTAACAATGTGGAACTCCTGTTAAATATGCTTGTGACTTCATTATTGAGTGAAGCTTTTAAATTCAAAGGAGTGGAGGAAAACTGTTACATACAACACTTAATGAAAGGCTGAGGAGTCCAGCAGTTGCTAGGCAACTGTCTCACATCCTCAGAGAATGCTGGAAAATCAAAGTGTATGTCTCTAATATTTAATGTCATGTTCTTAATAAACAGCTATGGTGAAGTCTGCCCTGATCAATATTAATTCCTTGGCTCAACAGCTTGTCTGTCACTGACATTGAATTGACCCCCTTTGATAGTGTAACTTTCTCCCCATTCAATTCCTATATCCTGGCTCCACTCATCAGTTTGGCCAGAGGATGAGGAAGATTCAGGTAGGAGGAATGCAGGACAATGTGAGTCAGAGCTACTCATCTCAGCAGTGACTGTGTTGTGGGTTTGTGATGTTACAGAAAACTTGCTCTTGAGATTCAGAGTCACAGAAAGAGTGAACTTGGAAAGGACTCTTGGAATCATGGAATGGTTTGGTTTGGAAGAGACCTCCAAAGGTCATCTACTCCAACCCCCCTGCAGTCAGCAAGGACATCCTCCATTAGATAAGGTTGCCATGACCTAGGTCCAGGACCTTGCACTTTGCCTTATCGAACCTTGTGAGGTTCTCCTCAGCCCACCTTTGCAGCCTGTCCAGGTCCCTCTGCATGAGACCCATCCCATCCTTCAGTTTTATCAACCACACCATTCAGCTTCATATCATCTGCAGACTTGCTGAGGGTGCCTCAACCCCTCTCTCTGTATCACTGATGAAGACACTGAACAGCACTGGTCCCAGTACAGACCCTTGAGGGACACCACTTGTCACCTGTCTCCATCTGGACATGGAGCTGCTGACCTCTACTCCTTGGATGTGATCATCCAACCCATTCCTTATCCACTGCACAGCCCACCCATCCAATCCAGCCTAGAGAAAAGGATGTTGGGGGGGGGGGGGGGGGGGAGGCTGTATCAAACACTTTACAGAAGTTCAACTGGATGACATCTGTTGGGCTTCCCTTGTCCACTGATGTGGTTATACCATGGTAGAAAGCCACCAGGTTGGTCAGGCAGGACTTGCCCTTGGTGAAGCCATGCTGCCTGTCTCCAATCATCTAGTCCAATCACTTGCTCCAGGTAAGCTAAGGAGTTATTGAACTCTTTACATTTAAGTCTTTAAAATTCTTTTACAACTCTTTTAAATTTAAATTAGTTTAAGTTTAAACTGTCTTATAATCAGTCTTCAGACTTTTAAAACCTTTTAGAATTCTTAAAAAGTTGCTAAGAAAGCAAAAGAGGAGAGGGCCATAAATTAATAAGTTGACTTTCTAAAAAGACTAAGGATGTAGGCAGTGAATTTGAGAACAAAAGGGTGTTCTGTACTCCTCAGGAACCCACAAACTAACACAGCCACTTAGTGCATGGGTTTCTTCTTGGAAGCCCTGGTGCGGTGGTGGAATACAGAGCAAAGTAATTCCAGCACAGCAATTAGTGCTAAATGAATGGCAACTTCAAAGCATGAGTTCTATCTCAGTAACCTCAGAACACTGCAAGGCTGGGAAGCAGGAAGGCAGCTTTCCTCCCATTGCTAGGTTGAATTCAGTATAAAGCAAGCAGTGGTGGAGACAAGCTGCCTTTCTGGAGGCAGTTCCAAATGACCTGAATGTCAATCTGTAAAGGCCTCAGCAGATACTGTAGCAAACAGTGTTGGTTTGGTCTGCCACGTGAGTGAAAGCCCAGATGAGGTACAAGCCTTCCAACATCTGCCTTGAGCAGCTCTGCACTAAGCATACACTTTGAAGCTCTGAAGCTGAAGGAAGCTTGCTCTGCTTTGTCTATGTACAAGCCTTCTCTGGGTTAGGTCTCTATCAAGGAGCTTATCTAGGACAACCTGTGACACCTCCAGCTATCTGTGGGATACTTTTCCTAGGATCTGCCATAAGGAATAGGATGGAAACAAACTGAGACAGTTTGTATGTCTTCTTGGGAGCTACAGGCTCAGGCGCTGCAGGCATCAACAGAAACACAGAAGATAATCATGGAATGGTTTGGGTTGGAAAAGGCCTTTACAGTCATCAAGTCCAACCATTATCTTAACTCTACCAAGTCTGGTGCTATAACATGATAATCTTTTTCTAGGGAAAAAAACAACCAACCACCAGTGAACTTTTCATGATGCTGAATACAAATTTCATCTTTGCATATACTGAGGCAGCAGAGCACAGCAGTGTTGCAAATGCTTAGGCTCAGACTGGAGTCAAAAGAGCTTGCTGCTCACAGCAGTAATGTCTTCATCTCCAGGACACCTACAGTCTCCTTGCTAGGGACATGCCTGTCTCTTTTCAGGTTACAGCCTGCCTCCTCTGACTTCTATTTCATTTCCTTTAACATTAGCTTAGCACAGTGGCTTCCAATGTGAGGCCTGCAGACCCTTGGGGAAAGGTAAACATAAGGAAAAATTCTTCACTTTGAGGGTGACAGAGCACTGGACCAGGCTACTCAGAGGTTGTGGAGTCTCCTTCTCTGGAGGCATTCCAAACCTATCTGGAAGTGGTTGCTGTGTGACTTATTCCCCATGAATCCGTTCTAGCAGGAGGCTGCAGAAGTCCCTTCCAACCCCCACCCTTCTGTGATACTTCTAGGAGACCTACAGAAGGAATAACATGGGAAGCATCTTGCCATTAGGCTGAAAGTTGCCAAACTAAGATGCATGCCTCCACTGCAAGCAGCCAGCAGCCCATACACTGCCATTGATACAGAGCTGAATGCAGTTGTAGATTACAGGTGCAGCTGAGTATTCATAGATTCATAGAATGATTTAGGTTGGAAGGGACCTTAAAGATCATCCAGTTCCAATCCCTTGCCATGGGCAAGACCATCTTGCACTGGAAAAGGTTGCTCAAGGCCTTATCCAACCTGGCCTTGAGCACCTCCACAGTGGGGGAACATTCATGACACCCCCAGGCAACCTGTTCCAGTGTCTCACTGCAAAGAATTGCTTCCTCATCTCCAGTCTCAATCTGCTCTCCTCAAACTTCAATCCCTTCCCTCTTGTCCTGTCACTACAAGCCCTTGTAAGAAGCCCCTTCCCAGCTTTCTTGCAGCCCCCCCCTTCAGATACTGGAAGGCTGCTCTAAGGTCTCTCCCTAACAGTTTGTTTTCTGCCCCTGTCTGTGGAGTGTCTTTCATACAGCACCATTTGCATGCTAGCATGACCCCAAACCCCTTCCTGCAATAGATTCAGAGTTGAAGGCAGTTGTGTATCACAGGCCCAGCTGGATATTCTCAGCACAGCACCTCAGAGCAGCCTGTGACAACAGACACATCTTGCCGGCACCTGCCATGGTGTGACAAGCAGCTTCTCTTCAGCTACAACGCAGCTGACAAAAACCTGTCAGTCAGTAACCCAGAGCAGCCAGGCAAAACCAGCAGCCCCACAGTGGTGCTCTGGCAGTACTCCAGGATGAAGCTCCTGTGACCCTTCACTGGAAGTTTCTCAATGCTCCTCCAAGGTCTTTTGCTGGCACGGAAGACAATTTAATGACAGCGGTGAAAGAAGCATGGTGACAGGCAGACATCTGACTTCATGGGGCCTGTAACTAGAGCTGAGAACAGCAAAGAGTCTGCTTTTATTTCTTCTATCATTCAGCAGTGGGTCAGGGAACTTCAATTTAATCATTGTGGAGTCTTCAAGACAACTGCAGATGGAATGATGTTTACTTGTCTACAGTACCTTTCAGGGTGGGATGATTGATTTTTCCCCACAATGATCTATTGATTATTTCAGGGAGGAGCAACTGCATTATGTAATTACCTGTTCTGTAGGGCACTAACACAAAGGTCTCCATCCCACTCATCTCTGTACAACTGAACTTGTAGCCAAGTTCTTCTGGAGAGATAAGCTACTAACGTGAGCCACAGAGCTGCAGCACGTTGATTGCAGAACCTGTTTATCAAACCCAGCTTCTGCTGTCTGCTCATCCTCTGCACTGTCTGACCACATTAAGGTCTTGCATGAAAACAGTCCTGGTCACAACAGATGCTGCTAGGTGATAGATAATGATACTCCAGCCCAGCATTTGACCTACCTACTTCAGCACACTCATTTCACATCTCTCTATGCATATATTCACATATATCCACTCAAGGGTCTGTACCAGGATCAGTGTGTTCACTGTCTTTACCAATGATACAGACAAAGGGATTGAGCCACCCTCAGCAAGTTTTCAGATGTTACCAAGCTGAGTGGTGTGCTAGTAAGTCTGAAGGATGATATGCCATGCAGAGGGACCTGCACAGGCTGCAGAGTTGGGCTGAGGACAATCTTATGAGGTTCAGTAAGGCAAATTGCAAGGTCCTGCATGTAGGTCAGAGTAATCCCTGATATTAATCCAGGATGGGGGATGATGAGATGGAGAGCAGCCCTGCGGAAAAGGACTTGGGGGTGCTGCTGGGTGCGAAGTTGGACATGAGCCAGCAATGGGCACTTGCAGCCCAGAAGGCCAATGGCAGCCTGGGCTGCATCAAAAGCAGTGTGGCCAGAGATGGAGAGAGGAGATTCTGCCTCTCTGCTCTGCTCTGGGGAGACCTCACCTGCAGTGCTGTGTCCAGCTCTGCAGCCCTCAGCACAGGAAGGTCATGGACCTGATGGAGCAGGTTGAGAGGAAGCCACCAAGATAGTCAGAGGGCTGGAGCAGCTCTGCTGTGGGGACATGTGAGCGAGCTGGGAGAAGAGAAGGCTCAAGGCAGACCTTAGAGCTGTATTTCAATATCTGAAGGGGACCTACAGGAAGGCTGGGGAGGGACTGCTTAGGAGTGCCTGTGGTAGTAAGACGAGGGGCAATGATTTCACCCTGGAGCAAGGCAAATTTAGGAGGAAGCTCTTCACAATGAGTGATGAAATACTGAACAGGCTGCCCAGGGATGTGTGGTTGAGGCTCTCTGCCTGCAGACATTCAAGCTCAGACTGGATGTGGCCCTGGACAGCCTGACCTAGTTAGAGGTGTCCCTGCTGAGTCCAGGGGTGTTGGACAAGATGACCTTTGAGAGTCTCATCCAACTCAATGCAAACTGAGAATTACAAAAGAGACAGGAGTGGAAAACCAGCTGCTGCATTTTCAGAGGTCAGGTTCCATGGCTACAGTCTCATTACTGACAAAGCACACAGCTCCCAAGCTTGTTTTTACACCACATTGTACATGCACAGGGGACACTGTAATGAAAGTAATTTTTAAGTGTCTTTCCAAGCAAAGGGCTGTGTGTGGTGTGAGCTGTGGTTTTGTTCAGCATGTCAAATGTACTTCCAGTACTGACAAAGAACCTGGGAAAGGAGTCTGGTGGTGAGGGGCAAGACTTGTAGAGGTTCTTTTTAAAGATGGGTCAGGTGGAATCTCACAGAGAGAAGGTAATTGTGTGATGGCAGAATGAAAGCCACAGTGAGGAGCTGGCAAGCTTCAGGTCAGGTATAGAGAAGACAGGAACTACTCCTCAGAAGCAGTGTAAATAACATTCCAAGAAATCAGAGGAAATGGGCACATTTTTCTGCAGCTCTGCCTCTGAGGTGGCAAGAATCAAACTTCAAAGCATAGGTCTGTTCATCAGGAAACAGAAGACAAAGCCTTTTCTTTATGGCCTGTCTGCCTACAAAGTCAGCAGTATTTTGGCAGGTATTATAATATAAATTGCTTTGTTTGTTTATTTTAAATGCCTCCTGAAGGACCATGCTACAGGCAGACTCATCTCAAAGCTCCAGCTGACTTTTGTGGTGCTTTTGTGAGGGCATGGTGGAACACTGGAGCAAACTGCCCAGGGAAATCAGGCTGGCCAAGGCTGTGAGCACGCTGATCTAGTGGAGGATGTCCCTGCTGACTGCAAGGGGGTTGGACTGGATGCCCTGTGGAGGTCCCTTCCAACCCGAACCATTCTATGATTCCATGAATTTTGGAATCAGTTTAAGTAGCAAGGCTGTTGATGCATCCTGGAAAGGCTTAAATGTTAGAGCAAGTAAACTGTGGACTCCTGAGACCTTCACGGTGACTGTCATTAGTTCTTTGATATAGGCAGAAAAGATGGGAATCTGCCATCAGTACTGCCATGCACCTCCCCAAGCCCATCTGGTACTAATGTCTGAAAACCTCAAAGGGGAAAAAAAATTATCCAAAAATGTGTTAGATGCTGAGGGGTGGGGGTCTGACTGCAAAACAATCACACATGGCAAATCACTTCATCCATTGTCATCAGGTAGAAGGAGGAAAAGGCATAATTCTGCCTCCAACCTTCCCTGAGCTATGACTCAGAGGCCACGTCCATATAAAGCATGAAAATTCCACAGAGCAAATTCCTCCCCAGTGTGATAAGCACTTTGACACCAGTCCAGCTCACACATGGAAGACCTCTGGCATCTGAGGGAAGGTACAAGCAGCAGTACTCTATGAGATCACAGAATCATGGAATGGTTTGGGTTGGAAGGGATCTCCAAGGGTCATCCAGTCCAACCCCACTGCAGTCAGCAGGGACATCCTCTGCTAGAGCAGCTTGCTCACAGCCTTATTGAGCCTGACCTTGAATATCTCCATGAATGGGGCCTCAACTCCCTCCCTGGGCAACCTGTTGCAGTGTTGCAGCACCCTCATGGTGCAGAACTTGTTCCTAACATTCAATCTAAATCTGCTCTTCTCTCATTTCAAACCATTGTCCCTCATCCTGTCCCTGCAGGCCTTTGCAAACAGTCCCTCTGCAGCCTTTTCCTGTAGCCTCCTTCAGGTCCTGGCAGGCTGCTCTTAGGTCTGCCTGGAGCCTTCTCTCTCTGAACAACCCCAGCTCCCTCAGCCTGTTGGAAGGGAGCCTTCAACTCTGCATGCAGTACAGCTCAGCTCTTTTCAGCCTGTTAGAGACCATGCTAGTCAGACTGTGAAGTATTTATCTTAGCTCCTTTGTGACAAAACCCCTCTGAATAATTCTCAGCTCTCTTTTAAAGACATTTCCTTCTTCATTTTGGAAAAAGAGGTTTCAGAAGCAGTTGCTCCAAGTTGTAATTTCAAGAGAATTCACTATTGCTCCCTTTTTGCTCATGGCAGGCAATTTCCCAGCCTTTCACTTAACAGTGGCTGGAAAGTGATGCAATGAGATAAATCCCTGCATCATCAGAAGTCAAGGAATTTATTCTTCATCTACTGTTCATCAACAGATGAACATCTGTTCATTTATCAGTTACCAGCATCCTGTTCATACTGCTCTCAGGCCATGTTTTCCAGCATCTTCTACAATTCCCACTTCCAGCTACTACATTTCAAAGACAGATATTTTTAAAAGCAGCTATAGCACAAGCAGGAGGCTTGGCCAACTCCTAGCACTGCTGTCAACCTGCTGTCCAAAAAGCAGACACAGTCCCACAGGGTTTGTCTGATTTCTGTTAGCTTATTTTGGACTTTTCAGCAGGTTTCCCCATCTGCCTTAAAGAGGCAGACTGCATCCTGAGCATGCCTGGAGCCTAGATTTGCATTAGAATTACCAGACAGCTGATAGGGACAACAAAGGCAGCAGTGGGTAAAATATGATCTACTTGTATGCCTTACTAGGGCACCTCTTTTGAGTAGGGTATACTAATTACTAATACTACTACTACTACCAACCAAAGCAGCTGTACTAATGAAACAAAAGCCAGTTATGCCCATACAGGAGAACCTCACTGGCCAGCTCTAGTTCACTCAGCAACAATAATAGCAGGAGGACAAGGCTGGGGTGAATTCATAGAATGGTTTAGGTTGGAAGGGATCTTAAAGCTTATCCAGTTCCAACTCCCTGCCATGGCCAGGGACACCTCCCACTAAAGCAGGATGCTCAAGGCTGCATCCAGCTTGGCCTTGAACACCTCCAGGGTTCATGACCCACCCCTTCCAGGACATTCGTGACCCCCCCATGGGCAACCTGTTCCAGTGTCTCACCACCCTCATTGGAAAGAATTTCTTTGTAATCTCCAGTCTCAATTTGCCCTCCTCAAGCTTCAATCCATTCCCTCTTGCCCTATCACTACAAGCCCTTGTCAAAACTCCCTTCCTGGGCTTCTTGTTGGCCCCCTTCAAGTACTGGAAGGCTGCTCTAAGGTCTCCCTGGAGCTTTCTCTTCTCCAGGCTATACATCCCCAAGTCTCTCAGCCTGTCCCCATAAGGGAGGTTCTCCAGCCCTCTGATCATCTTGGTGGCCTCTTCTGGACCCATTCCAGCAGCTCCATGTCCCTCTTACTCTAGGACCCCCAAAACTGGACACAGTGCTGTAGGGCAGAGGGGCAGAATCACTTCCCTGTCCTGCTGGCCACACTTTTGATACAGCCCGGGCTGGCCTTCTGAACTGCAAGCCACAGCCATATTACAAAGGAAGTTATGAAAATGAGTTAGGAGAACAGGTTGAACCCAGGTCTACTTTATAAGCAGCAAGGGTAAAGACTTTTTCTTCCCCAGGAAAGACTGGGGCTTGTTAGAAAGGTAAGAGCATGGGTGAGGAGCTGGAGCTATGCATTAACATGGTACTGCATCAGTCCTTCAATTCCCTTCTCTTTGCGCCTGCCCTCCACCACTGCCACAGTCCAGCTGGGTGGTGATGCTCCAAGAACTACTCAGCTGTACTTCACACAAAAGAGTTGTACTTGGATAAAAATAGCTAAGGGCTCAGCTGTCTTTTTGGGTCAGATTTTGCAGTGGTTTCAGAAGTGAAAGACTTTGAAGCACTTCCGACAACTCAATTTCGCAGCCATGAAACAAAGTGAAATGCCTCTCTCATCAACTGTGTGGGCCAAATACAGCATTATGGCTGGGTGGAAAGTCCTAGAACCTTTCAACCCAGCCAGCAGGCCAGATTGCTGCCTCATGAGTTAACAGTTATTTCTTCTGCAAAGTTAGAACACATGTAACTGAATCATTCAGCATAGCACTCAAGAGGAAAAAACAAACAGAACAACCTTAAGCAAAGATTCTAAATTCTTTGAGAGCCCTGGAGACAGAAATACCTCTGCCATGGCTATCTGCCCAGGAATGGAGATGTCAGATGTATTTGCAACATATTAGAATGAAAAAAATGGGTGATGATTTCATTTTTTAAAACTTGATGGAGAAACTTATTACTCCAGGTAAATAATAGATTTCAAGAACGTGTTTAATCACTGAGCTACTGGATGTTACTCAGTATCAGAACCACTACTGGAAGTTCATGAGGCATCAATCCTTACACTACTGGCTAGTGGGTGAGGCTGTGGGGGGAAAGAGCTGCAAGGTAGAGATATTTAAAGCATGCACTGCTCAGGAGAGGGAGCTGCAGAAGCCTGACCTTGGGAGACAGGGTGAAATTACAACTGGGATTCTGTTTTTCCATCATTGAGTACTCCCAGTGGCTCCCCATCCTTAAATGTGTGTACTCACCCCTACTTCTGGAGGGTCTGGAAGCCAGCCCAGTTCACCCTGTGCAGTGCTTGTGTCCAGTAGATCCACTGAAAAACAGAGAGAGGGGGCAGGGGGCGGAATGAGTGATCCAACTCATAGCCCGCTGAACGGTTTCATCCTTGTTTTGTCACAGAAGACAAAGCCTACACTGCCTCTCTCCATACCCTTTGTGAACTTTTAGTTTCAAAAAGCATGACTAGAGGAAGCAGGGAAAGACAGGAGACAGTGCAGCTAGTTAGGAGTTAAAGGGTTTTCCTGGTGTATGAGACCCTCTCCCCTTCTATCCTCCTCCCAAGTCTTAACCCACAGCATCTGAAAAATGCAGCCCTGGCAACATTGTCAGTTTCCTAGAGCTGCCCCAAAAAGGGAACAGGAGGCTGAAGCCTATTGAAATGGAAACCCAGCATTAGCAGCTGAACAGGAAAGCATCAGACAAAAAGGGATGCAGAAGGCAGCAATTGAACAAATTACCAACACAAAAGATCAATCAGCCTCACCTGGAGGTGCTGTTCGGCGCTAGCAACAGTGGGAAAGCACAGAGGCAGTGTGAAGGGATAGAAGTGACTGTCACAGTACCCAAAAGCCATGAGATGCATCAGGTTTTCAAGCTGCTGAGGCCTCTACCTCTGATCCAGGCTGCCCACTATTTGATGGTGGCCTAGAAATCGTTTCACCCTCTCCTCCCCAGACTCCAGGCATTCCCACCTCCTGAGAAACTGCCCTGCAAGGCCAGGTGAAGCCTTGGCTCCTGCAGTCCCATGACAAAGGAGAAATTCACCACTATTCATCTTTAGCCCTCAAAGACATTTGAAAATGTGGGCAGAGTTTGCCCTCCTGTCTTCATCTGAAGAGTCAAAAGTTTAAAATGTATGGCTTGGTAGGCAGATGGGGAGAGAGGAGTTGGGAGTCAATCTCACTGCTGGATGTGCACCCTCACAGCTTTGTCTGCCAGCACAGCCTGCTGCTTTGGGTGCACTTACAGCAGCCTCAGCTTGGGAACATAGGAAACAGGAAAAAATCCTTGGGATTCCCTTTATGAGAGGTATGTTCGAGAAAGAATTTGGAGGTGAAGGGAAGGAGGGGGGGAATATATGAATGACATTCAAAGAACCAGATTCCCTCTGCCTCGTTTGACTGCTTTGGAAATACTGCTGCCAACTGTAGGTAATAGATTATAAAGTGCAGATCAGCAAGAGTCCTGTGGAATGAGGAAGCAGGCTGTGGGCCCAGAATCAGAGATAAGAGGGATTGCACTGCTGTTCTCACCTCTGAAACACCTTTTCAGGATTGGGAGCAGGTAAAAGCAGGAATCCAGGTTTTGCCAGTTTGCAGCATTCACAGCACGGTCATATGGCAAAACCTCCCTAGCCACAGACTCCCTGTCCAGACAAGGCTCCTCACTCACTCCCCTTCTGCTCTCAATCTCTCCATTTGAGATACTGTTCTGACGTTGTTGGCTCCAGGAGCTCCCAGGGTGAGGTAGCCTGTCCTTCCAGAACCATCACCCAGATAATATCTATCCCACGCACTGCAGGCCTAAAGCAGAGAGAGGGACTGCAAGGCAGGTTCTAGCAGAGCAAGGGAGAAGGAACTCGGCAGCGGCCAGGATGGGAACCTTGCAGAACCCGTGTGCCATGCCTCTGCGTTGCCAGCAGCAGCTCCTTCAGCTGCACGGTGCCCACTGGAGGGGGCAAAGTCCACTCTCAAGAAGCAATTCTCAAAGTGAAACCCACAACAGGGGTTCTCCAAGGAAAGGAAGAATGAAACCAGCAAGATGAGAAGAGCACAGGGAATGCAAGTAGTCAGGGGGCTCAGCTCTTTGATGCTAGGAATGCCACAGGACTGTCCAGCCACAAGGGAGGTCTCCCCAAAAAGAAGAAAGCCTTCAGATAAGGGAAGACGCTAAGGAAATGAGCTGTTCATATAGACACATTAAGGAAGAGTGGATCACAGACACAGCCCAAATACGATGGTTGAGATAGGGGAGAAGCTGGCAGAAAAGTCCCTGAGTGTTGCTGTCAGCTGCTGGTCACACACTTGGGGAAACCAGGGCTTGCCTGCCTTACATTATTGCTCAGCGAGGCTGGCCTTCTTCATGGTGTCTGCTACTGCCTTCAGGTAGCTAGGTCCTTAATAAAAACGGGCACTCAGCACCTGCAATGTCTGAGATAAGCCCACGGCCCAGCTGCTGGTTTTGACTAAGTGCTCCTGATCACAAGTGAGCCTGGAGCAGCAATGGAGATGGCTGTCCTTGCGATGGGAGAAGTCTCTGCAAAACAGAGATGAGGAGGCTCTGGCAAGAACTAACTGCAGGAGAAGACAGAGAATGGAAGAGAGACTTGCTCTTCCTCACCTCTCCTAAAAATTCTCATTCCCCTGGCTGTTTCATAACCATTGTGCAACTGCCAAAATGGAAGAAAACAACATCACTACAGCAAATCCGATGGACTGAGCTGAACAGAGAAGGGAAGCATTCTGCAGAGAAGAGGTGGAAGACTGTAAACCCAGCTCTCCCTGCCAGCAGTGGGGCAGGTGGAAGGGCCTGTCTCACCTTTCAACACTCCCAAAAAATGACTGTCCTTTTGCTCATAAGGGTTAACTCCCAAGAGGGCTTCCTGGAGAAGCTGGCGGGGTGAACTTTCTGAGTTTGTGTTTAAACTTGTTGCCTGCAACACTTGTGTTTAAGACAGAGGCAGAAGTCTCTCGGATCGCTGCGTTTTCTGAGGCGTTCGTGCTTCGGCTAGAGCCGGTGGAGAGGGAGAGCATGAATGTACATAGGCTCGCTTCACTGAGCCACCGAGATTTGGATGGGCTTTGCTCTTGGCCTCCGTCCCTCAGCGCTCGCCTGCCCTCCCCAGACGCTCCAGTCCTTCTCCAGCTGCCACCAGACAGACTGCTACGTCCCTGGTGTCCCATGCACGTGGGCCGGACCCTGCTCCCTGCCCCTAGGACAGGTCACAGCCTGCCCACCCGAGCCCAAGCCCCCAGGCAAAGGAACCAGCTGGTCCCACACTTACCTTCTTTCCCAGGCACCTCGGGAGGAAAGAGAGCCCAAAAGAGAAGGAGCCCGAGTGAGAGCTTGATGCTGCTCGTCAGCTCCATGCTGGCTGGAGACGGTGACTGGCTCCCGACCCCTGCCTGCCTTCCCGGCTCAGGCCTCCGAGCCTCGGCTCCTGCTTGCAGTGCATGAACCTCTCCTGCAGCCTCCTCGCTGGAGCGCCCTCATTGCAGAACCTCCCTGCCTGGCCCACGGTTATGATGAAAGATCAAGGCAAGTGGGTGGAGAAGCCTTACTGCCTTTACCTGTTTTAAAGGGGCTGGTCACAGACTTCCCATCTGGCAGGCAAATAAACCCACCTTAAAGGCAGCCACCTTTTTCCTGGGAGCCTCCCTCCATCCACCTTTGCTCCAGTCCCGTCGGAGGCTCCCGATTGCCACCTCCTGGGCAGCCCTCGACACGGGCTCCGCTCCCGCCTTGCCACCGCCGGCCCCAGGCAGCTGCCAGGGGCTGGCCCGGACGGGACTATAGGCGAGGGCTGCTGCTGGCCCCCTCACACCCGCAGGGGCGTAGGAGTGACTTTTGGGGGTTGAAAAGATCCCGGAGGCTGCGTTAGGAACTGCCGGTTCCGCTGCTCTCCGCGGCAAGGCGGGGAAGGCACAGAGTCAGCCTGGCAGCAGGCGTGCAGGAAGCGCTTCTGTGCGCAGCGCCCTCTGCTCCTCCGGGCTGAGGCGGCGTGAGCCGGGGCACTGCATCGGGCAGAGGTCTGCCTTTTGGTTTAAGTGAGCTCCTTAGCACTGATAGAAGCTGCCTGCTCTTCAGTAAAAAAGTAATGGTAGAGGAACTGCCACAGAAGGATCTTCTGTGTAGGAGAACCTCATGGGACTTGCTGGTTCTGTCCTGAGGACCATCAGTATGAAAGGGCTCGCTTTTGCAGTCCCTTCTGGCATTCATCCCACCCATACACAGCTATTGCACCCCTGCCCATAAAATACAGATGCCATTATTACTCCACTTGCTGTAAGGCTGCATTCTTCTTGCTCTCTTCCTCCTCCTCCCTAAGGAAGGCTAAAGAAAGGACTTTGTTAGGTTGCCTAGAGAAGCTGGGGGATCTCCACCCTTGGATGTGTTCCAGATTTACCAGGACACAGCCCTCAGCAGCATACCTACTTCTGGGGTCATCCCTGCTGTGAGCAGGAACTGGGAGAACAGACCTCATGAGGTCCCTTGCATCTTTTGGTGAGTTCTGTGGTTGTCTAAACATCTCAGGAAAAGATGTATGGTTAGACAACCATTATCAGAGGGCTGCAGCAGCTCTGCTACGAGGACAGGCTACGAGAGTTGAGACTCTGAAGCCTGGAGAAGAGAAGGCCTCCAGGAGACCTTATAGTAGCCTTCCAGTATCTGAAGGGGGCTGCAGGAAGGCTGGGTAGGGACTATTAACAAGGTCTTGCAATGACAGGACAAGGGGCAATGGGTTTGAACTGGCAGAGGGGAGATTTAAACTGGATGTTAGGAGGAAGTTCTTTCCAGTGAGGGTGGTGAGACACTGGCACAGATTGCCCAGGGAGGTTGTGGCTGCTCCCTCCCTGGAGGTGTTCAAGGCCAGGTTGGAAGAGGCCTTGAGTGACCTGTACTAGTGGGAGGTGTCCCTGCCTATGGCAGGGAGTTTGAACTAGATGATCCTTGAGGTCCCTTCCAACCTTACCATTCTATGATTCTATAAAAACAAAAGCTATCCCAAGAAGTTCAAACACGGATAAGAGAGATCCAAGAGCAAATAGTTAAAATGCTAAGCTTTAAATTTTCATAGAATCATAGAATCATATGCTATGATTCATCATATGATAGCATCATATGATATATATCATATTTTACATAGCATATGAAGTAAAATATCAAGTATTAATAGATAGTTCAAATGTTAATGTCATTCACAGTAGCTCTATCTTAAATTTATTCCAGTTCACTCTTGTCTGAGGTGCTCTTTCTCAGGCTGTGCTGCTAAACCTCAAATTTTTATGCCTACCTTTCCACTGCACGTGAACGACTTCCACTACAGCACTGGTGTAAGGTTTCATTTTGTACATCCCATGTCTTGAATTTGCAGTGGTGGAATTTATCCCTTGCATTTCTTTTCCCTTGTTCTGTGGCTCCTGGTTCGCTCCTTTAGCCACTGTCTCTACAACTGTAAGAAAAATCTGTGGCTGCTCTGTAGAACATGAGGGATACTCTGTTTTGATATTTCATCCTCTGTAGAGAATTCATGGGTTTGCTCTCTTATTCTTACCTCCATGTCCACATTTTATTAATCCAGTGTTTTCTTCTTTATCTTGGGAGAGTTTTCTGGCTCTGCTCTGTCAACAATTATCTTAGACTATTTCTAACAGCTGACTTCAGTCAGTCTTTCTGCAGAGAATTTGGTCCTACCATCTAGTGGGTTAAGCTGTGAAATTGGTTTAGTACCTGGCCTTTCTGTGAAAACCTTGCTGTGAAAACCATAACATCTGACCCAGAGACATTTTAATTCTAGGAGAGATGCTCACGACTCCTTCAGCTAGGTTGCAGAAAAACAGGATTATAATATTTTTAGCTCAAAATGCAGCAATAGTAGTCTCCATAACAAATAGTTACAGTAGTATGCCTCTGTAGTACGCCATTCACTCATATTTTCTAGCTGCTCTTTCCCACTCTCGGATTAATGAAGCTAAAGTGTGAAAAGTACCTCACCAAAGAAGTCATTAGCGCTAATCACATGCAGTAAGCAGCCACATTGCCAGGCAGTTTGACACTATGATGGTAGATTCCTTCTTTCTATGCTGGCAGCTGAGTGTCTGAGTTAATCTTTTCATTTTGGGGGGATTTAATAGACTCTTTAAAGCTTTTATGTCTGCTTTAAATCTGCAGGGTTCCTCTTCTTGAAAAATTAGTTATCTCCACCACCTAAACACAGTAAGACTCCCTTTATTCATTGCCGTTGAAGCTCAGTCATGGTGTTGCAGTGTTACTATCCTGTTCAGAGAAGAAATAGTTAACAACCTGTGATGGTTTGGGAGTTACCTGTCCCCCCACACAATGAAAAATCACCCAGACTAGACTCAGCCAGCTGGAAGTTAAGGAATGAAGCTATATTTACAGCTTAGCACAGTATACAAGCATATATATATATACACACACAATATACAGTTATATATAGAAATATACAAGTATGATGGTTTGGGAGTTCCCCTCCTCCACACACTTTACAAAATCACCCAGACTAGACCCAGCCAGCTGGAAGTTAAGGACTGAAGCTCTATTTACAGCTCAGCACAATGTACAAGCAGAGATACACACAATAGACATGAATAGCTACAGAAATAGACAAGTTAAAGGTAGTACAGAAACACAATTCCCCTCCCAGAAATCAGAGTCCCCAGGAGGGGCTCCCAACCACTCTTCCACCTTCTTTCCACTCCTCTACCTTACCCCAGGGTTTGCATTATGTGCAAGGTGAGTTTGGAGGATCAGCCAGGGGAGTTAGAAGGAAAGTTGTTAGTTAGGTTAGCAGAGAGGAGAAGACAAAGCTCCCAGAGAGACCAAGAAACTCTCTGTCCGTCTGTGTTATCTATGTCTGTGTTCTTGTTCTTATACATCTCAGCAAGCCTATGAGTGAAGCAGACATCACCATTGTTTGCTTTTCACAGCCTATAATATAGGTGGTTTTTTTTCAATAAAATATTCCAATTAGTCTCAAACCAGCACAACAAGTTAAAGGTAATACAGAAACACAAAATCCCTCCCTGCCAGGAGGATCCCAACCCAAACCTCCCTCCCTGCCTTTTCCCCCTTTTCCATCCCTTCAGCAATAACCAGATCAGACCTGTATATCTCGTGATAAATCTGGAGAGATCTGAGGTGAGATGTCAAAAAGACAACAAGGAGATGAGAGGAAATAAAGGGTTAGGTCAGATTAGAGTTAAGGCAGAAAGCAGCCACAGACTGCCAGAGTGAAAAGGAGCCCAACAACTACAGAGAACTAACTGAGCAGTGTGTGAGCAGTGAGTGTCTGAGATATATTTTGACTAGCTGCACCTCTCAGCAGAAGAATGAGTGATACAGGTTACTCTTATTGTTTTTCTTTCTTCTCACAGCTAAGGATTTAATTTCTCTCAATAAAAAATATTCCAATTAGCCTCAAACCAGCACACAACCCATGTTCATCCTTAGTGCTTTCAGTGTTGGGACCAGGAGAAGATACTTGAAACAAACACCTTGGTGTCTTGCAGGTGGAAAAAGGACATCAATTGTGGTAGCTTGCTGTCAGCTCTATTTGCAGTTCAGCTTCCTGGTTGATTTTTGAAACTTAAACTCTTAATACAGATACAGATATTAGGAGACCTGATTTGCAGCTGTGACTAGTCCGAAGGCGTGATGGTTTGGGAGTTACCTGCCCCCCACACACACACTTTATAAAAAGCACCCAGACTAGACTCAGCTGGCTGGAAGTTAAGGTCTATTTACAGCTTAGCACAATTTACAAGCAGGTATTTACATAATAGACATGAATATTTACAGAAATATACAAGTTAAAGGTAATACAGAAACACAATTCCCCTCCCAGAAATCAGAGTCCCCAGGAGGGGCTCCCAACCCCCCTTCCTCCTTCTTTCCACCCCTCTGCCTTACGCCAGGGTCTGCCTTACATGCAAGGTCAGTCTGGAGGATGGGCAAAGGGGGGTTAAAAGCAGAGTGGTTAGTTGGATTACTCAGCAGAGAGGCCAGCAGACACACAAGCAGCCAGAGAGACAGACTCTCTGTCTTGTGTCCATGTTCTTATACATCTCAGCAAGCCTATGAGTGCAACAAACATCACCATTGTTTGCTTTTCACAACCTATCATCTATTTTTTTTTTTCATAAAAATATTCCAATTAGCTTCAAACCAGCACAAGAGGCCATAGCTGCTGAGCCATCTGGGCCTTCCCTCAGTGTTACCCACAGATCTGTAGAACCAGGTGGTCATAGATCTTCACACAGCAGTTTGTAAAACCAAGCTGCCTCAGACGTTTGCAGTCGGGCAGGTGAAGCTGAGGGGACACCCTGGGACAGGGGACAGCTGGTGCTGACCCATTCTCACTTTTTCCTGGGCTTGTCTGCAAGTCAAAAAGAGAGCACGGCAAGATCTTTAGAGCCAAGAGCCTTAGCTCAGGGATACAATGCTAGAATTATTAATAGCATCTTCAGTCAGCTTTTTGATGGGGAGATGATTGTAAGGCAGAGAGAAACTGACCCTGAAACCAACCAACTGGCAGGGAGCTTCACCTCCTTCCTTGACACCACATTGATTTCCTGATTATCTCTTGAACACCTCCAGGAAGGGGGCATTCATGACCTGCTGGGCAACCTGTTACAGTGTCTCACCACCCTTGCTATAAAGAATTTCTTCCTAATCTCCAGTCTCTATCTACCCTTCTCAAGCTTCAATCCTTTCCCTCCCATCCTATCATTACAAGCCCTTGTCAGAAGTCCCTTCCTGGCTTTCTTGTCGCCTTCAGGCTTGAAGGTTTCCCCAGAGCCTTCTGTTCTCCAGGCTGAACAGCCTCAGCTTTCTCACCCTGTCCCCGTAGTGGAGGTTCTCCAGCCCTTTGATCATCTTTGTAGCCTCCTCTGGACCCTCTTCAGCAGTTCCATGTCTTTGTATTGAGGATGCTGGATGCAGCCTTCTGCTAAACTTCTAAACTTGGAGAAGATCATGGCTTGATTTCTATTTCTTTCTAGGAAATGTCTCTTTGCTAACCTTCCAATAACCCCTTCAGATTTTTTGTGCTGGTAAAATTACCAGTCTAAATTTTGTTGTTGTTGGTTTGGTTTTTTTTTAACCTCCCAATTTCAAGTTTCTGTGTTCATCTGGAAAGGAAAATAATGAAACCAATACAGCAGCTTTAAATAATTTTCTGTTGCTCTTCTGATTGTGCTGAGATGAGCAAAATGTAGCCATGAGCATGCATGGAATCACAGAAGTAAGGCCAGCAACTGACCAAAGCTCTTCTTCCTCACAAGCCATTAAAGCATTTGCCTTTAGGTAAAGTGCTGTGCTGGAGATTCTGGGGGGGGGGGTTGGTTGTTGCTTTTTTAACAAAGATGTCTCTTTGTCATGAATGTATGTTGAATTTTATCACAGTATATTTTGTCTGGATACTTGTGGTGAGGCTGTTTTCCAACGCATTCATCTGTGCTGCTAAAACATCCCAAGCACACACATCGCAGCTCTGACAGTACCTAGTGCAGCTGAGCTACTTTCTTCCTCCTCAACATTTTCCTGAGGACCCCTCTCATTTCCTTGTTCCTCAGGCCATAAATTAAGGGGTACAGTAATGGAGTGATGCTGGTGTAGACCAGAGACACCATCTTGTCTCGAGGCGGTGAGTAGCTGGACTTAGGGCGAATGTACATGAAGGTGGCACAGCCATAGTGGAGCAGGGTGATGGACAGGTGTGAAGCGCAGGTGGAAAAGGCCTTGCCCCTCCTCACCGAGGAGGGGGCACGTACCAAAACAGCAGCGATGCAACAATAGGAGGTTAGGATTAAGAGGAAGGGGAGCAGCAGGAGGAGCAGACAGGCAGCCAGCAAGGGCAGCTGAGGGCTGTAGCTCTGTGTGCAGGCCAGGTGCAGCAGAGCGGAGACATCGCAGAAGTAGTGGTTGATGCAAAGCGGCTGACAGAAGGGTAGGCGGAAAACAGCCACCGTCAGCCCCAGGGCCACGGCACAACCCCCCAGACAGGATGCCACAGCCAGCCTGAGACACAGCCCCTTGCTCATCACAGCCCCGTAGTGGAGCGGCTGGCAGATGGCCATGTAGCGGTCGTAGGACATGGCTAACAGCAGGAGACACTCGGCCCCACCAAGGGCCACAAACAGGAGCATCTGTGCAGCGCAGCCTAGGAAAGAAATGGTGCTGCCGCCCACCGCTGCCAGGCTGAGGAGTGCCTTAGGGACAATGACTAAGGTATAGCAGAGCTCAATGAGAGAGAGCTGACAGAGGAAGAAGAGCATGGGGGGATGTGATGGCTCCATGACCACTGCCACGACGATCATCACATTCCCTGCCACTGTGGCCAAATGGACAACGAAAATGATTAGGAAAAGGAGGATCCGCAGACAGAGCAGCTCAGAGAAGCCGAGGAGGAGGAACTCCATGGTTACCTCAGTGCTCTTATTGTCCCTCTCCATGCAGCCTTCACATGGCATCTACAGGGAGAAAAACAGGAGACAGCTGAATTTAACCTGATGCCTGGCAATCATTTCCACAGGAAATAATGCTGCAGTGTGGTGGGACTGGTGAGGCAGAGCTCCTGGTGTGGGGAGGAAGGTGATTTCATTTAAAGCCAAAACTGATTGCACTCAGTCACATTCAACACAGTCTCCAACCAATATTCTCATAACCACTGAGCTTCTTGTGCCCAGTCACCCACCTAGGGTTCCTTGCCATGATGTTGATGACAAGGAAAATCAGCTTTTGGGGCTTCATCGCTTCTCACCTGTTCTTTTGCTGACAACCAAGTGCAAGTTGCCAACTCACATGTGGTACCCTTTAGGAGATGACACTGATCAGTCTCTCTGTCCTGTTCTGCTTTTGAGAGCTATCATTGGGCTCTGCCCCCTGTCCCAAGAAGCTGCAGATGGATGTGCTGGGTTCTTGGTGATCATCAATTCCTAGGTCTTGCAGGTATTCTGCTACTGCTTGTTGTGGTGCTTCTGCTCCCAGGCAGACCCACTTGGTCTCTATTCACACCAACACTGCAGTACTCCACAACTGCCAGATGTGTACAAGGACAACCAGACAGTGACCTGGACCTTGTGCCCTACAAACTGACACCAATGAATGGGAATCTGAGGTGCTGACTGACTGAGTTCTCCCTTCCCCACAATGGATCCCCCTCAAAGTTTATAAGGAAACTGGGTTTCAGATGAAAGGGCTCACCGATTAGACGTGAGGATTCCCAAAGCAGAGCTGACAGTTTAGCTGCTTGCATCTTCATGCCTGGCTCAGCCCTCTATGGCTTCACAGTTAAACAAACTTCCAAACTGAACCCCAGATGTGGCCATGGCAAGGTGCTCTGCAAAACAATTTTTACAACAAACCACAAAGCTACTATCTTACAGAGGATGAGATCTTACTTGTCATAGGAAGAATGCAAAGTGCCTAGGAATGTGGAGTGAGGCAAAGCTGTTCAGTCTGAGAGTCTGAGATTCTGTTTCTTGTCTGGCCTGGAATCCCTCTGGCTGTGATGTCCCTGGAGCCAAGGTTTTCTTTCAGCAGTTCATAACTATCCTCTCTTTTCTCCTGCAGGATCCAGTTCCTTATATACAACTTGACACAAAGGTCTCTCCTCTCCCCTGCTGCCTCTGCCCTCCCTGCAGCAGTGACAGGCAGTTCCATTCCTCCCAAGAAAAGGCAGTTTGCAGATTTTATGTAAATCAAGCACCAGGATGTAACCCCACCTGCAGAGGAAGGCAGAGTCTAACACTCTCCTGGAGGGCTCTTTCTCCTTCCACTGAAGCAGCTGGAAAGTTCATTATTTCTTGTACCTGGAATGACAAAGATTTAATTCACAAAGAGCTTTGCTACTCTTTTGAAATAAAAATAAACCTGTGGGTCTTTGAGGAAGTTTAAACCAATTTTACACATAAGGGCAAAGCAAAACAGGCACAGAAACTTTCAGCCCATGGAGTTGTCAGCATCATTTCTGACAGGCTCTGGTGCTTAGCAGTGGGTAGCAGTGACATTATTCAGGCTCCATTGATTTTTATTACCATTGTCACATTAATTGCTAGCCTGAAATCACTGAAGGCTTGTGTAAATGGAAAAGAAAGGCAAAGTCAGATTTTTGACACCTAAAATGGAACTACTTTCTCTTAACCCAGCTTGATGGGAAAAGTGTAAATACAGTGCCTAAAGATTTTCCCCAGGATATAGTTTAGAGGAAGTCCACCTTTCAAAACATTCTTCTGTAGTATTTTAGCTATAGGTCATCATCTTTTGGGGACAAAACTACCCCATGCATCAGTCCAGCCTGGGAACTAACTGTGTTGGGAGCAGCTCTGCAGAAAAGAACCTGGGCTTCCAATGGACAGCAAGATGAACACGAGCCAGGAAGAGGCAATGAAGACCAATCGCATACTGAGCTGCAGTAGCAAGGATGTGCCCATTGGGTAAGCACATGAAGCAACATCTGGACCACTGTGTCTACTGTTGCAGTCCCTCACATGACAGATGACAGCAAGCTCAAGAGGGGCATCTTGCCCAGGGAGGTTGTGGATGCTCCCTCCTTGGAGGTGTTCAAGGCCAGGTTGGACAAGGCCTTGAGTAACCTGTACTAGTGGGAGGTGTCCCAGCCTATGGCAGGGGGTTGGAACTAGATGATCCTTGAGGTCCCTTCCAACCTTACCATTCTATGATTCTATGATTCTGTCTTGCATCCAAGGACAGGCTGAGCAAGTTATGTTTGTTCAGCTTGGTGACAAGGAGGCCAAAGAGGGATCTTGCTGATGATTTTAGCTGCAGAGACAACAGACTCAGGGGGGTCTTCTCCTAGGGGCACAGGGAAATAGTCATTAAAAACAAAATCCTGATTTGACATAAAGAAAAAAACAAACAAACAAACCCCACCACACAAGCGTAGCTTAGCACTGGAACATTCTTCCCTGGAGAAGGTTTACCTGTTGCCTGAACAAAGCCATGACCTTGACCAATCTGTGCTGGGAACAGCTTGTTGGACTAGAGACCTCCACAAGTCCCCTCGCATCTTTGAGTCTGTGATTCTGTTCAGACCTGATCAGATCTCCAGTATGGACAGGAGCAGACCTGTGTGTACCTGAGGAGCTTTTCTGCCACAAAGAGAAATAGTTGTGGGGTTTTGGCTTCTCCAAGGCCACTAACTTGGATTCTGTAGCGTTTAAAATTAATTTTAAATTAGGCAGAACTTCAATGCCAAAGTGCTGTGTAAGTGGTTTTACTCTTTTTTAAAGTGTATTGTCTAACTTCTTGGATTTCAAGCTATGCTGCATCAAAAGCAGTGTGGCCAGCAGCTTGAGAGGGGTGATTCTACTGCTCTGCTCTGCTCTGGTAAGACCTTACCTGGAGCACTGTGCCCAACTCTGGAGCCCTCAACACAAGAAGGACAAGGACCTGATGGAGGGGATCTAAAGGGGAGGGCCATGAAAATGATCAGGAGGCTGGAGCAGCTCTGCTCTGAGGATGGGCTGAGGGAGCTGGGGGTGTTCAGTCTGCAGAAGAGAAGGCTCCAGGCAGACCTAAGAGCAGCCTGCCAGGACCTGAAGGGGGCTTCGAGAAGGCTGCAGAGGGACTGTTTGCAAAGGCCTGCAGGGACAGAACGAGGGACAATGGTTTGAAATGAGAGAAGTGCAGATTTAGATTGGATGTTAGGAACAAGTTCTGCACCATCAGGGTGCTGGGACTCTGCAACAGGTTGCCCAGGGAGGTGGTTGAGGCCCTATCCCTGGAGATATTCAAAGTCAGGCAGGACAAGGCTGTGAGCAATATGACATAGTGGAGGATGTCCCTGCTGACTGCAGGGGGTTGGACTGGATGACCTTTGGAAGTCTCTTCCAACCCAAAGCATTCTACAATTCTTTGATAGCAGACTCTCAGTTTACTTCCTTAACTTCCAGCACTTAAAACCTTTTTTTTTTTAGCCTTTTTCCCTATACTGTTTTTGTTTAAGGTGCTGCAAACAACTCAGGATGCAGAGTGTCCTTAAAGCATTTAAACAACTGAGTTCTGAATCCAGAATTCTCAGTCCTGTTGTATAATAATGAATAAAACAACAACCCTGAAGCCTCTGTGGCATGTTGGCTCTGCAGCTGTAACAGGAGTAAAGTCAAGGAGGTGGTGATTTTATAATCCCACTTAGCAAACTGGACAGATTATAAGTGGGAGTAAATCTTTAGAGTGAGTTTATTTCAGTCAGATGCTGTGCAGAATAAGACTCCTTCCTCTAGCAAACCCTGTGAGATTCTCACAGCCCAGCTTGTGTATAGTTTGTTTTACAACATAAAACTCTGGTAGTTAGGTGCCATTTCTTCCCTTAATTTATATTTCTCCTCTTTAACCCAAACCAGAGGAGGAAATCTGCTGCCTCAATAACAACGAAGAAATAATTACGAGGAACTAAGTTGACAAGTTCGATTCCCCTGCATTAGGTAGTTTCAAGGCCCAGCTTGGCAGGGTGCTGGGCCATCTCATTGAAACTGTGCTCTTAACCTGAAAGGTTGGACTAGATGATCCTTGAAGTCCCTTCCACTCTGGTGTTCTATGAGTGTGTGAGTCTTTGATGGTTCCTTTCTGCTATTGGGCTGGAGGTGCAGCTAGGTGAGTCAGCACAATTCCAGTAACCAATGTCAGACTGTCAGCAGTAATAGGCACTTTTTTTTTTCTTTCCTTTTTCTTTTTTTTTCTGTTTCATAGTGCCCAGGCTCACACTGAGTCAGGTAAGGCAGTCTACTGTTTCAATCTGTGGGTGTGTGGCTAAGTTGTCACTTATTAACATGCCACTTACCCCTCCTCGCAAGGTTTCGACACACGCCTACACATTGCCTCCAAAACATGGCTCACCAAACATGGGAGTGTTAGCTGGGGTGAGGTGTGCATCCCAGTGCCAGAACACACACAAGGAGCAGGAGGGGAAGAGAACATCCACCTTAAAACAACTCCGTACTTCCTCCTCTAACCTACACCTTGCAGGTTCCCAGAGTTTTCCGTGCGGCAGCTTACAGACAAATCTGTAAGAGATTAATGAGAGCTGCATGTCAGGATCAGTGTTTGCACGTCTGGAGTCTGCAGCATGTCAGACATGGACCTTCTTCCTTCTTGCTGCAGAGTTCAGCTCTCCTCCCCCACACTCTATGAATTTTTTTTTTTGGTACATGCCTGCAAGGCTTTGGGACAGGCCTGCCTTAGCCTGAATGTGTATAAAGAGTTTCTCGGAATCCAGCTATGGTTAATGAATCACATCATATCAGTTTCTATCAGCAACTGCATGTTCCTCTTGGTCTTCAGAAAAAAAGATCAGCATTGGGCTTGCCTATCCACACCTGCAAATTGTTAACCTGCTTCAAGAGGAACAATAAAGTCACCTGGAAAGCCTTCACGGGAAGCCCAATGCAATCTGGAGCAATCTAGACAAAAGTGGAGACAGCTGAGATGCAGAGCAGGAAGGGAGCGTGGAGGAGAGGGCCAGCCAGTGCCAGCTGAAGAAACAGGGCTCTCATCACAAACAGCCCTGCAGCTCTGGCAGAGAGATGTACAGCTTTGCTACAGTCCAAAAGGAATGTTCAAGCAAGGTGGAGTAGCTGGCCAGTGGTAAAAGAGAATCAAGAGGATAAGAAAGATCTTTGCATGCAAATCAGGCTGAGATTGATCGTCTGGGGGCATTGGACTGTGGTGGAAAGCAAAGACTTGGGCTTCAGCAGCTTCACTGCTGTTCTGCTGCAGGTATGTTCACAAGTTGAAGGTCCTTTGTTATTCAGAAGTGTTGTGGTGACTTGTCTGATTAGAGAAATTAAGGCAGCCTGTTTGAATTGGTTGTGGTGATTGATGGAGTGTAGGGTTCCCTCTGAGGAAAATGCAGCAGTGGCAAAGTGGAAGTAAATGTTAATGTTCGTTTGTAACTCCAGAAGGGCTGCTTAGGCTCAGGATGTACCAGGAAATAGGGAATGTATCAATGAAAATACAGCAGTGGCAAAGTGCAAATAAATGTTAATGTTCATTTGTGACCCCAGAAGGGCTGCTTAGGGTCAGGATATATCAGGGAACAGGGGCTGGAAACAGCAGCATCTCAACAAGCACTTATTAACAGCTACTGGATCCCTGTTCTGGAGTTAGCAAGAGTCAAGAAATGCTGCCTCCCACAGAGGCAAGACACTGAGACAGTTATGCATAGCCTTTAGGAGAAGCAGTGTTCCTTATTCCTGTTCTCCAAGCTTTCTGGGAACCAGGAACTGAAACTGGCTGAGGTGGTAACAGCAGGGCAGCTGGCATCCACTTGCTTTGGTGAGGAAAACATCACCTTGCTCTCATTGAGCTTCTGTTGCTTAGCTTGATAAACAAGCTGGGAACTCACTCTGGGAAAGATGCTGAGCCACAAACCAAGGAGAACAGAGTTTGGTAGAAGAAGAGTAGGTAGCCTGGCTGGCTGCTCCTCATGGTTTGTTGGAGGTGGGGCATTTCTTCCACCTCCTTGTGCTTACTCATACTCCAACCCAGCCAAAGACACTGTCCTGCGTGGCTGCTAAGAAAATGGTTGCACATCTCAGCTAATGCTGTCATAAGCATGCAAGCTCCTATCCTTAGAAAGAAAATTAAAGTTACTGAAAGAAAACTGGCTTGGAACTAGAGATAGAAAGGACAAATCCAAAATGGGAAATCATGAAAGACTGAAAATGAAAGGGAGAAACTGAAAATTAAGCTAGAGGCCCTGGGAAAGATTCAGTTAAACTCCTGTAGTCAAGCAAGAAGGTGAAGGTATTAAGAAAAGCTGACATTCTGAAGACACTTCTGGGTTTCCTTGTCTGAAGGAGTGATCAAATCATAGAATCATAGAATGGTAAGGTTGGAAGTCCACCCCAGAGATACGAAGTAAGAGTATATGGGACACTGGTTGATGCTTCTGGGGGTTGCAATCCCTTTCACATCTGCCCTAGAAGCCTTTCCAAGCTCTTCAAAGTGAGCTGCTGACCAGAGAAGGTATCCACAGAGTATAACTCTTAATATTGCAGGAAGTTATGTTCAGATTCATCTGGACAACTTTGTGGATGGCTCTGTGGATCTCATTAAAAGTTTGAGTTTCAACTTCCAGCAGCCAGAGGGACTCCTCTGTAGCTGCAGCTCTCAGTCCTTGAAGGAGCTCAGCAGTGTTCCATCCCTTTTGGGACAGATCACAGCACCCTGGAGCCTGGCTGAGAACCACTGGTGTTGACATCTGAAAATAATCTATTTATGGCATCCTTTTGTTCCTTGTGTAATGGCAAATAAGGCATTGTCCCACCTGAGCTCTTCCTTAGGGCAACAGTGGCTAAGACAATCCCCTTGGGACGTCATTTGGCTTTTCTTCATTAGATCTGATGCAACTGTAGCTCCTGGAAGGAATGGCAAATAAGATCAATCCCTTAGGAAGTTTTCCACAGGAGACACCATCCCAGGATGATGCTGCACACACACTCCATCCCCAAGGTACCCAGGCTACTGCTCCTCCTCCTATTCCATGTTTGGCCATCCAGGTCAATGTCTTGCCCCAGAGTCACTTAGGAAGCTAAAACTCCTTTTCAGGATAGTGAGGCAAGTAACCATCAGCCCAAGATGCTCCCAAAGAAGCTTACTGCAGAGAGTGAACACTGGCAGCCAGCATGCCAGTTGAATGGACAAACTCCAGATGAACTGGAGCTCATTTAGACAGTGAAACTGTGGTAGACAGCCCATATGTGTGTGGTCAAAGAAAGCAGGTGGGCTGCAGAATCTGTTCTTACACTGAACTCTTGAAGTTGTTTTGATCTATGCATCAAGCAAGTTATGTGGAGCTGAAAGAAAAGATCAAGGTGGTCAGAATCTGTATTTTAGAAACTATGTCCAGCTGCTGTTTGGACTGAAGAGCAAGGGAGAAGATGCTCAAGCAAAGAGCAGGTTTGCTGAGATGTATGAAAACAAGGGCAGCAACACAGATAAGACAGTCAGAGCCTGTGTTTCTCTCTGGCTTCTGCCATATTAACTGCTTCTGCTTGGGTCTGTGTAACCCAACTAATCATTCTGCTTCTAACTCCCCTTGCCAGTCCTCCCAACTCACCTTGCACCTAAGGCAGACCCTGGGATAAGGTAGAGGGGTGGAAAGAAGGTGGGAGGGTGGTTGGAAGCCTCTCCTGGGGACTCTGATTTCTGGGAGGGGAATTGTGTTTCTGTATTACCTTTAACTTGTGTATGTCTGTACATAGCTGTAAATATTTGCAATATATTGTAAATATCTGCTTGTGTATTGTGCTAAGCTGTGAATACAAAGCTTCAGTCCTTAACTTCCAGCCAGCTGAGTCTAGTCTGGCTGATTTCATTGTGTGTGTGGGGAGCAGGTAACTGCCAAACCCTCACACCTGCATTCACTCTTTTCATTTAGGTTTATATCTGTGGCCTGACAGGGGCCCCAGATCCTCTTCCACTGGGCTGCTACCCCCAGCCTGTGGTGTTGCTGGGGATTGTTGGGACCAAAGCACAGAACCTTGCCCTTGATCTTGTTAAACCTCCCTCTGCTGGATGCGCTCATTAAGCTTCCTTATCTCAGCCTGGGGGGGCTGTGTTACTTCCCCTCCCCTCTGTGTGCGGAGGGCTTCCCTGTGAGAGCAGGCTGTGGAACCAGGGTAGTTGCTTTGCTGGTTACTGGCATGTTATGAGATGGTTACTCCACCAGCCACTTGATTTGGATCTGATCTCAGCAGGTTTTGTCCAGGGTCCTACAGGCCTTTCCCAGGAAGCCACCAGAGGGAAGATATCCCAGCCATGACATTCATAGAATCATAGAATGGGAAGGTTGGAAGGGACCTCAAGGATCATCCAGTTCCAACCCCCTGCCATAGGCAGGGACACCTCCCACTAGTACAGGTCACTCAAGGCCTCGTCCAACCTGGCCTTGAACACCTCCAGGGAGGGAGCAGCCACAACCTCCCTGGGCAACCTGTGCCAGTGTCTCACCACCCTCACTGGAAAGAACTTCCTCCTAACATCCAGTCTAAATCTCCCCTCTGCCAATTCAAACCCACTGCCCCTTGTCCTGTCATTGCAAGACCTTGTCAATAGTCCCTCCCCAGCCTTCCTGTAGCCCCCTTCAGATACTGGAAGGCTACTCTAAGGTCTCCAGGAAGCCTTCTCTTCTCCAGGCTTCAGAGTCCCAACTCTCGTAGCCTGTCCTCATAGCAGAGCTGCTGCAGCCCTCTGAGCATCTTCGTGGCCTCCTCTGGAGCCTCTCCAACAGTTCCATGTCCTTCCTGTGCTGGGAGCTCCAGAACTGCACACAGGACTCCAGATGGGGTCTGATGAGAACATAGTAAAGGAGGAGAAAAAGAGTTTTTCCAGGGGTGCTCTCTCAACACTTTCCTTTTCTAGGATAGGTGTTCTCTCTGGTTTTAGAGTCAAGCTGATGAAAATTAGATTCACTAAGCCTAGCATTTGAAAAAGCCATTTCTTGAGAAGTGACAGCATTGTACAGGTGAGATCCCACTTCACTCAGGTCTGCATCCAAATGGGCTGAGGGAGAGGAGATTTTCCACAAGATTTAGATGCAGTCTGTTGGTTCAGTCCAGTCAACAGATCACACACTGGTCCCTCCCCATTACCTGCCTCCTCCAAGGCCAGTCTGCATGCACACTGTGGTGTCCATCTGACAAGAGGCCATCGCGAGCTGCTGTCTGAAGGGTACAGCCCTGTGCTGCAGAAAGACACAAACAAGCCTGGGTGCCACAGTTGCTATCCTGTGTTAGTGCAGTGCAGTCCCTGGGCTAGGAGGGGCTGATTTAATAATCACAGAATCATAGAATCAAGCAGGTTGGAAGAGACCTCCAAGCTCACCCAGCCCAACCTCTCACCCTGCCCTAGCCAATCAACCAGACCATGGCACTAAGTGCCCCATCCAGGCTTTGCTTCAACACCTCCGGGGTGGTGACTCCACCACCTCCCTGGGCAGCCCATTCCAATGCCAATTTACTCTCTCTGGCAAGAACTTCCTCCTAACATCCAGCCTGAACCTGCCCTGGCTCAGCTTGAGACTGTGTCACCTCCTTCTGTTGATGGATGTCTGGCAGCAGAGCCCAACCCCAGCTGGCTACAACCTCCCTTCAGGGAGCTGCAGAGAGCAATGAGGTCTGCCCTGAGCCTCCTCNGATGGTTACTCCACCAGCCACTTGATTTGGATCTGATCTCAGCAGGTTTTGTCCAGGGTCCTACAGGCCTTTCCCAGGAAGCCACCAGAGGGAAGATATCCCAGCCATGACATTCATAGAATCATAGAATNTCTCTTCTCAACCTCTTTTTCCCTTCAATTAGTAGAAGGTTTTTCATCTCTAATGGTATATTTCTTCTCCAATATAGTTTCTTTTCTTTTATCCATCTTTCATCCCAGCCTCTGCTAATCATCATAACTATTCCATTTTGTAGTTCTATCAGCAGGGCTGATGAGCTCAGGTGCACTCTTACACTATCACACTACCTCAGTTTAGGCTCCAGAGCAGGCTTTTTACACCATGCAGAAGCAAAATCCTTGCAACCACTGAGGCCAAGTTCCCAGCCTGTGTACACTCAGCAGCCTGCAGGGCTGCTTTGGATGAGCTGCAGGAGTGTTTCCACTGGTATCTTAGCAGGGAGCTCTTGAGCATGTCTGGCCTGTAAAGCCTGTAAAGTACCCTGCAGATAGCCTGTCCTCAGAAAGGTGGTAAAAAGAATGAATATTTCACAGGTGAAACCAACCACAGAACTGGATCAGGCTGGTTCTGCTCACTGCCAAATGTAGAATTAGGCTCAGGGTCAGATCTTGTCTGCCAGGAAGGCAGCTGACAGGGAGGCCTAGCTGTTTGCCTTGGTTTGCAATGCATGGAGCTTTGCTGTATGTGTGCAGGGTGCTAATAAGAGCTACTAAAAGACAGGATCTAGTAAAAACTCTGCTCCCTTGCCACCCAGCTGGTTTTAAAGCCAGGGTTCCACCTGCAGGTGTGATTAGGGCTTTGCATACTCACCTTGGAATGACTCAAGCATGGACTGAATCATTGAATCATAGAATAGTGAAGTTGGAAGGGACCTCAAAGCTCAGCCAGTTCCAACCCCGTGCCATAGGCAGGGACACCTCCCACTAGAACAGGTCACTCAAGGCCTCGTCCAACCTGGATGCCACCTGAAGTGGCTGGGCACTGTTACTGCTCCCTGGCATTTTAAAGCTTTATTTCAGGAGTCAGATTGTGCTCTTCTCCTTAAACTGATCCGTGGTGTATTTGCACCACTTGGCTTTGATCCACTTGCTAAACAAATGATGGCTTTAGAAAGCCTCTTTGGATTGGTTTGGATTTCTCTGGATTGGTTTGTTTTCTGGAGCCTGTTCCTCAGATAATGTTGGTGCCCAGCTCAGCAGGTGAACACACAGAACTGGCTTGCTTGGAAGACTTTCAAGATCATTGAAGTCCACCAGCTCTTGACCTCAGAAGGATTTTGCTCACTGGTGCACGAGTAGCTGTGTCTATCACAAACTGAAATAAGGTTTATGGAGATGTAGAAATATTTAGGCTGGAAGAGACCTCTCAGGTTTTGTGCTTGAAGCCCCTGCTTATGGCAGGATGGAGATTTTTTAAATCCATGTAAGATGTCTGAAAACTCCCCAGCTTCCTCCAGAAAGAATTCCAATGTTGCTCTCCATTAAGGAAACAGAGAACAGCCTCCTTCCTTCCTTCCTTCCTCTTCTTGTATGTGAAAAATGTTTCTCAATTCTTCTCACTAACTCCTTCAGGTTAAACATACTTAGCTTGGTTAACCATTCCTTAAAAATACATTCATTAACAAAAAAAAAAACCCTCAAACAACAATATTGTTGCTCTCAAAGCATTATTTTTGTGTCCTTTAATACCACAACCAGCTCTAGCTATGCTAAAGTTTTACTAGAGAGACCCATGGCTCTACACAGCCCTACACCTTAGTACTGAGTAAACACCCTCCTCAGCCCCCCATGGGTGTTCATTTTGCTGATACCTGGAGCTCTTTTTGCTGATACAGACTTTTCAGGCCTGTTGCAATGGACCTCCTGTAAATGTGAAAAGAGTGTTAGGAAACTAAGATAACCTGGCCTGCAACCAGAGCAAAGTCCACTCTCTTGCTGAACTTACACATCCTAGAATCAGAGAGTCACAGAACAGTTTGGGCTGGAAGGGACCTTTAAAGATCACCTGGTCAAAGCCCATTGCCTCAGCAGGGACATCTTTTACTAGCTGAGCTTGCTCAAAGCCCCATCCATCCTGGTTTTGAATACCTCCAGGGATAGGCCATACACAATTTCTCTTGGCAACTTTCTCCACTGCCTCACAACACTCAACATAAAGTCTTCCATATGTCTGAGCCAAATCTGCCCTTTTTTGGTTTAAAATGCCCTAGTAAAAAGTCTGCTTATGGCTTTGCTTTGTTGAGGGGCCACAGTCAGGTCTCCCTGGAGCCTTCTCTTCCCCAGGATGAACAATCCCAACTCTCTCAGCTTTTCTTCCTAGGAAAGGTGTTTCAGCCCTCTCACCATTTTCCAGGCCCTCCTCTGGACCCTGTTTCTCTTGTGCTGGAAACTCAAGAGTTGGACACAGTTCTCCAGGTGGTATCTCAGGAGAGAAGGGCAGAGAGGCAGAGTCACCTCCCTTGACCTGCTGACTACACTTGGTACACTTGCTGGCCCATGAGCACACATGGCTGGCTCATGCCTGATTCTTCATCCACTGCTCTAATTCCTCTTCTGCAGGGCTGCTTTCAATCAGTTCATCCCCCAGCCCTTACTGCTCCTGGAGGTGTTTAAGGCCAGGCTGGATGAGGCTATGGGCAGATTGATCTAGGGTAGGGTGTCCCTACCCATGGCAGGGGGGTTGGAACTGAATGATCCTTGTGGTCCCTTCCAACCCTGACTGATTCTATGATTGCCCTGAGAAAAGTGCAGAGTCTTGCATTTGGCCTTGTTGAACCTCCTGGGGTTCATGTAGACCTACTCCTGAAGCCTGTCAAGGTCCATAAGGATGGTAGTAGGGAAGGTATTAAATAGCATTTGTTGCAGTGTGGATCCTTGAGGGACACTGTTCAGTGCTGGCTGCCATTGGTCCTGGTGAGGCCCATGGGGCAGTCACCCTGTGTGTGGCAGCAAGAGTTACTGTGTCAGTAGCACAGCACTGCTGCCGTAGCAGTAAGGGAGAAAGGATTATGAAGAGTTCTTGTCTTTCCCCAGCGAGCTGCAACTGAGCAGTGACCTGTGCAGTTCAGGTGGTTCAGCAAGTACATTAACAGTGGCAGATACCAAACCACTTCCTGCTCCTTGGCTCTTTCTCTGTAGGCATGTCACAGGTGGTGCACACAGGATCCCACCCCCATCAGCCAGCACTTGGCCCTAGGCAGCAGTGAATTTCTAGCATGTTCCTGTCACTTAGACCTCCTGAAGGACGGTTACAAGGCTGTGAGTACATCCTGTGAGTCAGCAGCATCTCCATGAGCAGATGTGCTGCATGCAGGGCTCCCAGCTGCAGCTCACCAGCTTCTCCTCTGCTCTCTGCAACTGTTACTCACTAATTCTGTCAGCATCTCCTGCCAGTGGTTCCTGAGTGAACACAGAAGGCGAGGGAGCGTAAAACACAGGCCAGATACCTGCCTTGCTGTCAGCAGTCATCTCTTAAACATGTGGGAGGTCTCTGTTGTTGTGTTTCCTTGTGGGGAAGAGCCTGGCTTGTGGGCTGTGTCTTCACTGATACCAAAAGGGAGTCTGATCCCAGCCTTTCCAAAGATCCTCGGCTTGGGTTTGCTGTGCCATTTATTACTCCACCTGATTTATGAGGTCTGAACAGCTCATTCCAGCTTGTGCTGCTGATAGGGACACTTGATGCTGTATTGTCCTTGGACCTGAAGATCATTGCAAAGGAAGCTGATACATAGCAGCCCCAGGCTGCTAAATGCTTTATTCCCCATGGATCACTTTGCTCTGGGAGGGTATCTCATAGCAGCAGCCGTGCAGCAGGTTCAGCTGTCTGAGTGCATCTGCCTGTGGGCACAGACACCCACGTGCCATGAGTTCAGGGAATTCAGGGTGTGTCTGTGCTCAGCTCAAGGGCTGGGGGGTTTTAGTTAAGATGAATTCCACATGTTCCCAGCAATATGTGGAACTGTGTGGACAGGAATAGGACTTTGGAACCATACAAGACAAAGACAAGGGGAATTCCTTACAGGAATGCAGCTGCTCCCTTTTCACTGTGCCATAATTATTTTCCCAGTAATATCTATGGCTCTCCGATGGAAGAGTCCATGCTTTGCACTTTAGGAGATTTGAATTACAGATGGAAAATCTCATTTCAGCTTTGCCATGGTATAGCTATGATGAATCTGAAGATGAAGGCACCATGGAGAACCAACAACACAAGGGTGAAGAAGAATATTCTGACAAGGGAAATCAAAAAGAAACTAAAGGAAGAGGAATTGAAGGGGAGGTAGCTGTTATGCTGGGTAAAATGCACATGGGGAGGAAAAAAAAATATTTGCTGCAGCCTAGATTCTGCAATAGGTTTTTTGTGTCGATGAAAAGCTTCTGTAGTGTCAAGCTGGGGAAGTCCAAGAACTAGATTAAAGGAGTAGGACAAGAAGCAACACTGAAAGCTTGCAAGTCTGCAAACAACAGATATTGAGAATTCTGTGTTTGAAGAACAGCTCAAGTTTCCCCAAGTCAATGTTTAATAGCTGAGGGAGAAAAAAAACAACACAGAGCTTAGGACCTTTGCAGTAGAAGGCCCTGTTTGTGTGTTTGCCTCTGGGCTGCTTGACTGAGGGAGCTACAGCTGCAGGTTGAGTTGGAGCAGCAGCACAATTGCACAGCTAATGCAAAGGGTCACAGCCCTGACACGCTGAAAGAGCAAACCCTGGTGTTGATCACCTGCCTGCAGCTATGGTCCTGCAGTTCATTTCATTGTGAGATGCAGATACCAAGAACACTGTTCTTCAACTTGGAGTCCTTCAGCAGGATCCTTCTTCTCTGGGTGACGCAAACAGAAATTGTGTCCTTGTATAAGCAGGTACTGAAGCTCTGTGTTGCCTTCAGCTTTGTACATACAATCACAGAATCAAATTGGTTTGGTTGGGAAAGCCCTCTGAGATCATCCAGTCCAACCATTATCTAACTCTGCCAAGGCTGGGGCTAAACCCTGTCCCTCAGCACCACATCTCTGCCTCTTTCAAACACTTCCAGGAATGGGGATTCAACCACCTCCCTGTGGAGCCTATTTCCATCTTTGAGAACCCTTTGAGTCAAGAGGTTTTTTTCTAACAGCCAACCTGAACCTCCCTGGTGCAACTTGAGGCAGTTTCCTCTTGTCCTGTCACTTGTTAAGTGCTCACTTCTGAGAGCTAATTGCTCCTATGGGGTCATCTGAGCATAGGTTGCTGTGGGAGCAGCACCTTCAGCTCAGAAAAGCCTTTTGGGCAATAGTATGATCTACAAAGGCAACACAGAGTGAGGCTGAGTGTCTCAGCTGTGTTACAGAGGGGTGCAAGTTAACAGTGAGCTCCTCAGTCCCTCACCTCCTGTTTGCAGATCCCTAGTTAGCAGTGGAGCTCTTCCTGGCCCTGAGGAAAATGGAAGGGTGATAGAGGATTGGATGTGTGGACACAACCACATGGCAAAGGGTATCTCTATCACCACTGCCAGGCTCCCAAAGAAATGAGCTCCTGCTTCTGAGGAGCACTTCTCCTAGTGGTGTTGGGATTGCAAACTAAATAGATTTCCCTGTCACTCACCTCCTTTGTATGGGGCCTTGTGCAAAAAGGAAGGGAGCCACAGAGCAGAGTAGCAGAGGCTGGGGCTTTAAGACTGGAAAGATGGTGTGGTATGTTCTGTTTTTCTAATTATGTGAAATGTTTCCCAGACTTTCCCCCACCCCTCCTGCAAAAATAGCAGCATCTCACTCTGGGAAAGAAAGCAGGACAAAACTGAAAACTCAGAGAGAAAGAGGTAAGCCTCTCTTCCTCTGATCCCCTCAGCAGACAAAGCAAAAGAACAAGACAGACTAAAGCTGAACATATCTTGGAAAGGTGCAGAACTGCAGTGTGCAGAAAACACTTAAAACAGATGAAGACTTACTAGAATAAGTGTTGCTCCAAAGCAGAAGTTTAACTTGGTCACAGAACTGGTTTTGGCCTTTTTTTTTTTTTTGATGAGGTTTAATAGTGAGCTGATGTTTTTGTTCTCCCAAAGAATCACAGAGTTGTTTGGGTTGGAAAAGCCCTTTCAGAACATCCAGTCCAGCCAACCAAGAGCAGAGTTGGACTGGATGTTAAGGATAGAGCTAAACCACGCACCACATCTCTGCCTCTTTTAAAGAATTCCAGGCATGGGGATTGAAACTCCTCCCTGGGCAGCCTGTTCCAGGCTTTGAGAACCCTTTCAGTCAAGAAGTTTGTCCTAATGTCCAACCTGAACCGCTACTGGGGCAACTTGAGGCTATTTCCTCTCATCCTACCACTTGTTACTAGGGAGAGGAGACCACACTCCAATTTCCTTTGAGGGTTTTGTAGAGAGCAAGGTCTCCCCTCAGCCTTCTTTTCTACAGGCTGAACAACCTTAGTTGAGGCTACAGCAAAATGAGGTCCTTTAAGCTTCACATGCATCTATCAAAACATAACCTAGGTCAAAAGAGGATACAGAAGCTGAGATTCTGACCTATCTTTTCTATCTTGTACTACCCCCTGCATGCAGCTCCCAACACAGGCACAGTGAGATGGCATTTTGGCAGTTTTAATTCTTCCCCCCCCACCTTTTACTATATAAAATACTTTACAATTAAAAATCCCTTTTTCCCCCACCAGAATCATATACAGATATTTATAATTAACAAGGTTCAGTTACAGGCAAAAAAAAAAAAAAAAAAAAATCAGCAACTTCTGCACAAAGGAAAACCATGACAGATGATCATGTGTAAAGTAAGACCTGACCCTTTCCCCACAATATTCTGGGCTGAGAGGTTACATTTTTGATTTTTATTCCTAGCACACTCAAGTCTGAACTCTGGAATCTCCTCTTATGATGACAGGGCAAGGGCCTCCACCTAAGTACAAGACTCTGCTCTTAAAAGGGTCATGAAGAGACACTGAGAAACAAGCACCTGGCTGTACCATGAAGTTAGCAGCACCCAGAACAGAGAACTGCTGCCCCCACTTTTGCCCCAGCAGCTCACCTCCACACAACCAAGCACACATACAGGGGAAGCATGCTCAAACCCCACAATTTATCACACCTTCACCACTTGGCAACCCCAGCCCACCAAAGCAACCTGCACCGGACATGTCCAACAGGCAGGCTCTGCAGAACAGCTGTGACAAGGTCTCACAGCCAAGCTGGCCACGACTGCAAATGCAGTCTGGCAGGAGGGCTGGTGCTGCATTCTTCCCCACTTGGATCATCTGCCTAGCAGCAGAGGGGCAGCCACAAAGGTGGTGACAGGAACTGCTCAGCAGCACTCAGGCCACAGCAGACAGGTGGAGGAAGCTGCAGACTTCAGTGGGAAGTCTTTGAGAAACAGTTGCCAGTGAGCTGCCCTGCCAGAGCAAAGATGTGTGAGCCCCAGTGAAGGTTTCCTAAGGAAGGTCACTGCTGGAGCCCAAATGCCTGAAGCAGTGTGGGAAGGTCATGGGAGTCAGCTGCCCCATAGAGGTCGCTCTGCCCCAGCATGGAGAGGGCCATGCGCAGGGTGCTCCAGATGTTGTCGGACATGGCGCCGTGCTGCCCCCGCGGGCCTCGGCTCTTCTGCTGCATGTGCAAAGCCTCCAAGAAGTGCTCCACAGCCTCACTGTCAATGTAAGAACATAAACACACTTACTGGAGAGGATGGGACATCTCAGAGCCCCTGCCCCATTTCCTTCTCAAGTGCCCCCCC
>WBNM01040180.1:122779-198015 GCA_013399055.1 Ramphastos sulfuratus
GCCCCCCCCCCCCCCCCAGATTTCTTCTCTTCTCCAGATCCTGCCCCACTCCAGAACTGTCACTCTCCCTTTTCTCTCTCGATAGGGACTGAAGCCCAGATGGCCTCTACTCCAACTGCTTCTCAGCACCAAGACCACTCACTATGCCAAGGGCAGGCTGCAGCCACCGTGGTGCTGCCCAAGTAACCCACCAGGTTCTCCCTCCCCAGCCATATGGGTGACAGGTGGCCTGCCCAGGCCGTGCTCACCGGTGGGCACCCAGGTTGATGCAGCTGATTCCCAGGTTGTAGCGGGAGCGGATGTACCCCGGCTGCAGCTCCAGGGCCCGGCGGTATGCAGCCACAGCCTCCTCGCTCCGGTTCCCATTGGCTAGAGTGGCACCGAGCTTGTTCCACAGGAGATGGTCCTGGAAGAGGGGGGAGAGAAAAAGGATTGAGAAACTGCATATTTTTTAAGCTCCCAAGTCAACTCTCCCTTCCCCAAGTGCCTGTCCCATCTCTCCACTCCAGAAGTATGCCTCTCAAGCCTTCACCCACTAAGCCTCCAGGGACCTCCAGCACCCACAGTCTGCCCTTTCTTACGTTGGGGCGCACGCTGAGGGCGGCATTGAAGCAATCCACAGCCTTCTCGTACTCGCCACTGAGGTTGAAGAGGACACCCAGGCCACACTGAACATCAGGGTCCACAGTTGAGGGATTGCTGCACACAGCTGCCAAGAACAGCTCTTTAACCTCCACAAACAGAGAGCTGGAAAAAGCACAGCACAAGGGTATGGGCAGACTGTGGAGAAAGAGCTGGCCTTGGGTTGCTCCCTCTGCTCCTAACTGGACCAGTCCCAACCCCCCAAGAAGTCTTTCAGCATCAGGCTGAAATTTGTAACTCTAACTCACTCTGATAGCAGTGAACCTAGGACATGCTTGGAAGGCCCCAGGTTTGTCCCTGAGACACTCTCCTGTGGTTCCTTCTCCAGCAGGTGGGCATAGTCTGGCTTATGGCGCAGCCAGTCTCGCAGGGTCTCACATGCCTGCTTCTGCAAGGACTCATTGGTGAAGCTGACTGCTAAAGCCATAAGTGCAGTCAGGTTGCCAGGTTGCAGCTCCAAGCACCTGCAAGTCAAGAAAAGGCAAATCCAGGATTAAATCAGTCTCCTCCAAAGAGGAGGTAACACAATTAACCCAGAGCACACTCTGCCAGCTGCACAGCCCTTGTGGCACTGCACACCAGACAAGGACCAAGGGCTCAGAAGGGGGTTTGCAGCACTCACTGTCTGAGGGCACTGATTGCCAAAAGCTCCTGCTCATTCTCTGCTTGGGTGGTTCCTAGATACTGCCAGGCCTGGAGAAGATAAAGATGTATGAAATGAGCAGAAAAGATCAGCCAGAGAAAAGACCAGGTGTGGCATGACCCCACACATCCCCAGAGCAGTCACACACATGCAGGTGCACACAGCAGCCACAGGCACACTCCTCCCAAAGGCATCTGCATGGCACATCAGTGCTCAAGGACAGTACAGCTGGCACTGCTACAGTGAAAGGCAGCAGCCAATTATCCATCTGGAGATCTGTCATGAAGCAGCTCTTGGCATTTTCACACTTCTATGCCACCTTTAACTTCTGTGGTTGAACTGCAGAGTGGGGATGGAAAAGCAGATCTTTCACTTCCTAAAAACAAGTGGCCCAGCAGCAGTGCTAAGAACAGGACCACCCCCAAGGCAGGCAGCTGTACACACTTGTGCAGTGGTCCACTAGCAAGTGAAAATCTTGGGGAGCTGACCGCCAGACCTGAAAGCAGCAACACTGTTTGACTGCATCTTCAGTCATTGTGACACCAGTTCATGAAAGCTACTTTTTCACTCAGTGTAGAGAGAAGCTCTGGGGAAAAGGACCTGGGGGTCCTGCTGGATAGAAGGATGCCCATGAGCCAGCAATGTTTTCCACACAGCTAGCCAGAACTGGCCCAAAGTTTCTTCCTGTTTCAACTACCTCTCCAATATACTCATCCAGCAGTCCACAATGCCTCTGAGACCCACAGAATGTCAGGAGTTGGAGTGGATGACTTTTGGAGGTCCCTTCCAACCCCCTGCCAGAGCAGCATCACCTACAGCAGGTCACAGGAATGCATCTGGGTAGGTCTGGAATGTTTTCAGAGAAGGAGACTCCACAACCTCTCTGGGCAGCCTGTTCCAGGGCTCCAGTGCCCTCAAGAGTGAAAAAGCTCCCAGAATACCTATAATCAATCTTTTGACCACTTAAAAGTAGATCTCAAAAATATCTGTTTACTTTTCACCTACTCTCAGTGCCCTAGAAAGTTAGATGCTTGTATTCTCCAAAGCCAAGAAACTCTCTTGTGAGAGGTCACTTCCACCTAAGCCTCAGGCTTAACAAATGAGGCATTTCTAATCATATGTAATTAGCAAGGCTTTCATCAGACACTGAGATTCAGCGTCCCTGGGTCCTTGAGGCAGGCACTCCAGAAATGGACCATGCAGGTGTACTTGCATTTTAAGAACAGACTCATGTGTTCCAAAGACTTCACAGAGCTGTAGGCTCAAGCCTTTGTGCTTTTTTTAACTGACCCTAGTCATAAAGGCTTCCTAGGGAGTCAGAGATATCAGCTACATACCCCAGGGCCACAGCAAAATGAAATCTTTCCATACACTCTGCACAACTCCTGCCTCTGAAGGAAGTCCTCTCTCCTCTCACCTCCATGTGATCTGGCTTCTGTTGCACTGCAGCCTCAAAGAGCAGGACAGCATTAGGGAGGTCACCTTCCTGCAGGCGCTTCCGGCCCTCCTCAAATGCATCTGGGTGATCTCTCATGGGATTATCTTCCTCAAACTGGTAACCCTGGCAGGGAAGACAGACAGGAGACAGGCTTAGAGAGAACAGCAGAGCCTAGTCTTGCTGCAGCAGAAACAATCCAGCTGCAGGGCAGTGAGCACCTTTGCCTCTCCGCTAGTCTGCAGCAGGCCAAACAACAACAGCTCAGCCCTTCTGTGCTGCAGAATTCCCCCAAACCACACCTGCAACAGGGTGCAGAGTCAACATCTGCTGCAGGTCCTGTCAGCTTGTGGAGGCAACACCACTTGTGCTCATTGCAGAGAAACCCAGAACTGACTGGTGTTTGGTGCTGGACAGGAACTAGACAGCATTTGCAGACAAGCACAGGTGAACAGCATAATTTGCTTCACTCCCACTTGATCTGAGCTGAGGGTGCAAGTGACAGCAAGAAATCAGAATCCTATCAGAGTTTGGGGTCTGTGGGACTCATCTGGTAAGACCACCTACTTCTGCCAGTCTCCTCAAGGCCCAGTGCCAGGGCTGAGACCCAGTTATTTACCTTGTCATATGATGAAGAGTTGAGGTCTTCATAATCAGAGAGCCAAGGGTGAGCCTCTGCATCTCTCTTGGCCATCTCCTCCCATTCTGCCTGAAGTTTGTCCCAGAAGTCCACATCTGACTGAATGGAGAACAGAATGTGACTAAGGTACCTCAAATTACAAACTCAGCTCTTGCAGACACGCCAGAGAATGCCTTCTGGAACACTTCTAGCCCTCCTCATAGCATGCAAAGGAGAGAGGGAACCCTAGCACAGGCTCTCAGTTGGCACCCTAGCCCTCCTCCTCTGCCAGCTTTACCTCCACAGCAGTCTTTGCCTGCTCAAATTCCATATCAAGAGTTGACATGTTCCCAGATGGCGCAAACTGATCCACCCAGGCATCGGATGCCCCCTGGGAGTTTGAAAACAGAAATACACCTTTCTTTTCAGAGTCTGGCAGCCTCAGGCCACATCCCACAACAGCAGCTGGGGGCTGTGACAACCCCTCCTCCCCATCCACAAGAACTGATGGCACGCAGTGGAACAGAGTTCATTGAGGCATGTCCTTCCTCCCAGGTGCTACAGGAGAGGAGAACACTCACACTACCCAAACACATTCCCAGCCTCTGGCTAGACTCTAAGGAGAGCCCAACAGCCCCTCCCTCACCTCCCCCAGGCTAGGCCATGGCTCAGAGTTGGACTTGCCATTCTCCCTTGCTCCCAGACTGTGCATGGTGGCCAAAAGCTTTCTTCCTGGGCTCTGGCACATAAGGTCTGGGGCTCCTACCTGCTGCTGTATAAACTCAGCTGCCCATTGCTCTGCCTGATCCTGGTCTCTGTGGGTCACCTGATTAGCTTCGATGGATACCCTCCCATCTCCGATCTGGCGCACAAACTTTAGGAACTGTGGCAGAGAAATGAGATACAGGTGGAGCTGGGCAGCTACTTTGCTAGCAAGCCCCTGGCTGTGCCCCGCTCCTGCCCTAAGAGGACTTGTCTCTGCAAAGTCAGCACAAAAGGCCCAAAAAGATGGGGAGGACAGAACTTCAGAGCCACATGGTAGGGGTGGCCAGTATCTGGAGTTTGAGTTTGTAGGAATCAATGAAAACAAGGAAATGCAGTACAGCAGGAGGCTTTATGCCCCCTCCTCATTCCCCACATCCCTTTTTCACATCTGTCAGCCCCAGTCAGGCAATTTCTCACCTCAGAATTCTTGAGTTTTGGATCATCCACTTTAGAGACAAAATCACTAACGGTTTTCTTCAGATCATCCTCAGGCTGATAATCCTCATACCTGTGTTCAGAGGCAGGAAGAGAGTCAGATACCAGGCAGCAGTGAACTCTTCCACTAACAACCACCTCCACAATGGGCCAAGTAACAGTACTGAGGGCTACAACTCCTCCTCAGAGACTCTGAAGTGGTTCAATACCTTTATCCACCTGCTAAAATTAAAAACTACTCCTAGCTATGCAAGTGACTAGAGTGCCAGCCCAGTTCTGCTGAAGGGTCTGGATTCCTTGGCAAGCTCCCATGTTTACCAGACATTGCAAGTTTGAGCACTACCAAACCAAGGTCACCTATCTAGGAACAAAGAAAGTAGGTCATGCTCATGGAAGAGAATAGGGTATTGGAAAAGCATCAGCTCTGCAAGGAGCTGAAGGCTGATAGCAAGCACACAACTTAAAGTGTTGTCTGGCTTACAGCAGGACAGGATGAGCTCCAGGTGTTACTACTACAGCCAACCTTGGTGAAGCCTTTGGAACTGACAGCAATAATTCAGGAATGTCCACATTTGCAGGGCATCAGAAAAGGCAAGAGCTAGGAGGAAGAAGAATCCAAATAGGCAAAGTCTCTTTTAGGGAAAGATCCAAGAAGCCCAAATTGCTTGTGTTTTGCTGCTTTAGCTGAAAAACTTGACTGCAGCCAGCAGGTAGCTATACAGAGAAGATCCATAGCAGACAACTCTTATTCAGCACACAAAAACATGTGAAGTAATGTCTGGAAGGCTGAATCTAGAAACAATCCAGAGGAAAGGCTGGATGTGGTTTTTCAGATAGGAGTAATGAAGTGGTGGAAGTTTACAAGTAGGAGTTGAGCACTTGGAATCTCTAAATCTGAAAAAGCATCTGGTATGGAAAAAACCCAAATGCTTGATGAGTTCATGAAATGACTGCTGAAATCACTGCAGGGAGCTTTGCATTAGGCATGACCTTAGGTTAGCCTACATGACCTACAGTGTCTTTCTGGAACTAGGAAACAGTAAAGATAGAATCTCTTTAAAAGCACCAGTCCCCAGGCATTGTTTCCTCCTCTCTCTGAAACCAAAGGCCTGAGAACATCAACTTGTGTTAAATGACTCCAAGAGACTCTATCCACAGTGCATTCCTGTCACCTCCCCAAGCTTCCCCTGCTCAAGAGAGCAGCAGAAATACCCAGTCCTGAGAAAAACTCACCATTTATCTGCCAAAGACTGGTCTTCTGATTCCCCCAGCCACAGTTTCTCCTCTGACTGCTCTAGGTATTCTTCTGCCCACTTGGCAGGAGACACAGACAGTGGATCTGCATGCAACAGAAAGAAGAGTAAGGCAGTCTGCCTATCACTCACATCGCCTGTAGTTTGCTCTCTCCACTTTGCACACCATTAGCTAACACCCAGAGAAGACCCCTTCAAAGAAAGATTGCTTGTGCTTGTTGCTTCTGTCTTTATTCTGATCTAAAATGTTCTGTGGGAAAACAACAGCTCACTGAGGGAACTGAGTGTACCTGCTGTAAGCTCACAGATGACACTAAGCTGGCAGGGAGTGTTGATCTGCTCAAAGGCAGGAAGGCTCTGCAGAGGAACACAGACAGGCCTCAAAAGGGCTGAGGCCAACTGGATGAGGTTTAACAAGGCCAAGTGCTGGGACCTGCACTTGGGTCACAACCACCCCATGAACACTCCAGACCCAGGGAGGAGTGGCTGGAAAGCTGCCCAGAAGAGAAACACCTGAAAGTGTTAACTGACAGCCACTTGAAGGTGAGTCAGCATGTGCCCAGTTGGCCAAGAAGGCCACCAGCATCCTGTCCTGAATCAGCAATGGTGTGACCAGCAGGATGAGGGGAAATGATTGTGGCCTTGTATTCACACTGGTGAAGCCACATTTCTGACTACTGGGTTCAGTTCTGGGGTCCTCACTAGACAAAGTTCATTTTGGTGCTGGAGTGGGTCCAGAAGGGTGATAAAGCTGGTGAAAGGTCTGGAGAACAGGTCTTGTGAAGAATGGCTGAGGGAACTGGGCTTGTTTAGTCTGGTGAAAATGAGGCTGAGGGGAGACCTTCTTATTCTACAATTCCCTGGAAGGAGATTAAAGCAAGGTGTGTGTTGGTCTCTTCTCCCTAGTAAGAAGTGATAGGATGAGAGGAAATGGCCTCAAGTTGCACCAGGGCAGGTTTAGGTTGGATGTTAGGAAAAGCCTCTTCACCACAAGAGTGTCCAGGCATTGAAAGAGGCTGCCTGGGGGAGTGGAGCCACCATCCCAGAAGGTGTTAAAAAACACAAAACACTTAGCTATGTCACTCTGGGACGTGGTTTAGTGGCCATGGTGGTGATGGGCTGACAGTCAGCCTTGATGATCTTAGAATCATTAAGGTTGGAAAAGACCCCTAAGATTCTGTAACTGCAAAGATGCTCAAGTGACTTGCAGCTGTGGTGTCAAAAAAACAGATAGAGCACTGATGATAGTTTTGTGTGTCTGACAGGTAAAAGATCTGTTTAGAAAACAGACTTGTGATAGACTCAAGAGCACTGTAAACAAACATACATGCCAGGCCTGCAAAATCCCCAGTCAGGTGAGAGCAGCAGGGTTGTTCTCTAGCACCATGCCCACGTTCACTCTTGCATGCCTCTGCTCAGGTGCTGCTTCAGAGATCCCCTGGTTCACAACATAAAACCAAACCTATCCATTGCATTTCAGCCATGGGATTATGGGATTCCTGCACACTGCTTTGTGTGACCTCATGGGTCCAGACATTGCATTACACAGATGTCACGGTGCTGCTAATCATCTTATGATTTCCTACTTTAATTTCACAACTTCATCATCTCTTCCACAAGGGATACTATGTAGGTCAAGAAAATTAGCAATGCATAACAAGGCTCTGTCAAGAACAGAGCCTACAAAGCACCAGGTTTTCAGGACAACTTTTTAGAAAGACCTTTTTATACTTCTGGAAATACAAATCAGTGTTTAAAGAGTGAAAGCCAAAACAGTGGACTACCTGACTCTACAGTGACCACTTCTGGAGAAGAGAACAGCACCTGTCTAGATCTTACTTAGGACTTCCAGATGAAGTCATGGATGGTAAGAGGACCCTACCCCAGTCCCAGCTCTATACACAAGGATGGCTTCTTAAATAAAACTGGTCACTTAGAACAGAAAGTTTAACCTTTGGGCCAGAAGCATTCACTTTGCACACTTCCAAGGTGCAACACCTCTCTGCCTTCATGAAACCAACTAAGTGTTTGACCAATGCGACTACACAATATTGACCTTTGTAATGAGGGCAAATGTAACCTTTAGAGAGAGCACAGCCACACCACCTCCAGAATCTCTACCAGTTGAATAACCACCCATTTATAAAAGCATTTGCAATAGTCTGCTTCTCCTAAGCTCTCCAAGTAAACTAAGCTAAAACAGAAGACCTTTACACCTGAATAAAAAGCTTCAACACTGTATTTTTCCCTAAAGTAACTTTTTCTCCCCTTTTCCCCTTGTTAAAGCTGCTACAGTCAACACTGTCTGCTGTGCCCAAAATATTTCTCCCATTTCCCACTCAGCAAATCTCCACTACATACAGAGATGTGACAACATCCTGACAGTCATTCCAGAAGAGACCCCTCACCTGTCACTTCAGCAATGAACTCCTGTGACCAGTCAGCCTCATTGTAATCTGAAGAGACATCACCAGCATCAACTGCTGTAGCCAAGAATTCCTGGGTCCAGTTTTCAGACAGTGCCAGGTCTGCCACACCTGGAGCTAAAAGGAGGAAAAAAAAAACCACCAAAAACACAACACCACAGAAGTAAGGACTGGTGGACAACTCAAAGGCATGATTTAACTGACCCAGGCTAGCCCTCATCATCTCTGGTCTTACCCCTCCTTAGAGTAAAAAAGATTCCACTTGGAGAGATCTCTGGAAGTTCCTAGTGTTCTTTCAGCAGGTTAACACTAAAGCTAGAGGTCAGGTTGCTCAGGGCATTCATTAAGCAGCTCCTGAACTTGTCCAATGCTGGTGACTCTCCAGCCTCCCTAAGCACCAGTTCTCCACTGGAGGAAATGTTTCTCTACATCTAGTAAGTTCCCCTATTGCCAAGGCCCTGGCTGTAGCTGCTGCACAGAGCAACCAGACACTCTGTGCCTTCCTGCCACTTCAGCCCCTTTTCCCCAGGCTCAGCAAACCCAGCTCCCTCAGCCTCTGATTCCATATATTCCAGTCTCTGAACACCTTATGATCTCCACTGGACTTGTTCCAGTATGCCCAGATACCAGGAAGCCCAAATCTGAAACGGTAGTCCAGATACAATCTTACAAGTACTAAATAGAATGGTAAGGTTGGAAGGGACCTCAAAGATCATCAAGTTCCAACCCCCTGCCATAGGCAGGGACACCTCCCACTAGAATAGATCACTCAAGGCCTCATCCAACCTGGCCTTGAACACCTCCAGGGAGAGGGCAGCCACAACCTCCCTGGGCAACCTGTGCCAGTGTCTCACCACACTCACTGGGAAGATGAAAGCCACTCTGCTAGGAGCTTAACCATAACATCAAGACCTTTTCCAGGTCTGCACTTATCCTGGCTCCCCTCACCTCGCTGAGGAGCCTGTCGGAAGCTTGACTGTTCAATCTCTTGCATCTCAGCCAGCAGGTCATCCATCTTAAAGGTCTGAGGTGCACGGGACAGTAAAGGGGCATTCTGCTCTTGCAGGAACTCTCCAACCAGCTGCCAAAGACAGATACAGATTATAAACATAGCACAGAAGTGAACAGACAGAGCCATAGAGAATGAGAGAAAAAAAATAGGCTTTCAGAGGGAAGAATTGATATTGAATAAGGAGAAAAACAGCTAACAGTGTTGATGAGAAAAGCAGCAAAGAGATGCATCAGTTGGCTCTTACCTCATCTTCAGTGGCCACATCCAGCGGCTTGGATACCTGCAGGAATTGGTAGACAATTATCCGAACAGCTTTGGCTCCATACCCCTCCCCAACACACACCCCGTGACACAATTAGTTTACACCTTCCTTGAGCTTAAGCTGTCAGTGTTTCCTTGCATTGACTGCCTGCTTGCATAGAAACAAAATGAATAGAAACACTTGGAGTGCTCCTGTCCAACCCTTCCCATTACTTTTGGGGTTAGGGCCTGTGAGAGCAAGGCAGCCACCAACATCCTCCAGGTGCCCATTAACACAGCTTCCACAAACAGGTCCTCATCCCACAGTCCTGCAGGACAGCCCTGCAGGAATTCCAGCCTGCAGGAATGGCTGGAGAACAGCCCTGAGGAAAAGGATCTGGGGGTCTCGAGTGATGAAATGCTCAACATGAGCCTGCAGTATGAGTGCAGCCCAGACAGCAACCGAGTCCTGGGCTGCAGCAACGGCAGTGTGGCCAGCAGGGCAAGGGAAGGGATCCTGCCCCTTTGCTCTGCTCTCCTCAGACCCCGTCTGGAGTCCTGTGTGCAGTTCTGAAGCCCCCAGCACAGCAAGGACGTTGAACTGGTGGAGCAGGTCCAGAGGAGGCCACAAAGATGCTCAAAGGGCTGCAGCAGCTCTGCTGTGAGGACAGGGTGAGAGAGTTGGGGCTCTGCAGCCTGGAGAAGAGAAGGCTTCCAGGAGACACTGGAGTGGCCTTCCAGTATCTGAAGAGGGCCTACAGGAAGGCTGGGGAGGGACTATTTACAAGGTCTTGCAATGACAGGGTGATGGGCAATGGGTTTAAACTGGCAGAGGGGAGATTTAGACTGGATGTTAGGAGAAAGTTCTTTGCAGTGAGGGTGGTGAGACACTGGAACAGGTTGCCCAGGGAGGTTATGGCTGCTCCCTCCCTGGAGGTGTTCAAGATCAGGTTGGATGAGGCCTTGAGTGACCTGTACTAGTGGGAGGTGTCCCTGCCTATGGCAGGGGATTGGAACTTGATGATCTTTGAGGTCCCTTCCAACCTTACCATTCTATGATTCTATAACCCGGGTGATCCCATGGCCTCTTTCCCCAGGAGAAAAAGACCAACACTGCACCCATCTGCAGCAACAGGTGCCCCACGCTGTTCACCCACTCACCCCTTACCAGCACTGACCCAGCCGCAGACAGCCCCACAGCCAAACCCCAGCGACCCTCAGCACTCACGGCTGCAACTCCGGGGCCTCCAGGGGTCCACGCCAGCGGGCCCTGAAGCCCTTCCTGTCGCAAGGCTTTGTCCTGGGTGAAGTGGCCAGCCAGCTTCATCAGGGGGTTGGAGCCCCCGCACTCCGGTTCCACCAGCTCCCTCATGGCCATGGCGCCAGGCAGGGAGCGAGGCTCGGCGCCAAACCCCAGCAGGCCTGCACCCGGCCCTGGGGCCGCAGAGACACCGAGTGAGCACCAGGCGAAGCAATCGTCGGGCGGGGGCGCCGGGCCCCAGCCCAGCTGCCGCCCGCCAGGCCTCCCTGCCCTAGCAGCCCGGGAGCCTCCGCCGCCCGCCTACTCGGGGAGGGAGGACCCGAGCTCGGCCCGGAGCCGGGACAGGCCGGCACCGGGCTCAGAGGCATGCCGCAGCCGCGCCAACTCCCTCCGCCTTGCCCCGGCCCCCGCCCGCCCAGCGACAGCAAAGGCCGCGGCCCCTCCAGCCGCTCAGTCCCCAGCCCATACGGGCGAAGGGGACGGCGCCGCTTCCCAGCCTGACACCGTACCTGGAGCTGCCGAGGCTTACTAGCCTGACGGCGTAATGGGCAGGGCCAGCCCTTAAAGGGCCAGGGAACCAGCGGGCGCCGAGACAGTGTCTTAAAGGGCCAGAGGCCGGCGGCTCTGAGCTCGCTGCTGCGGCAGTGGCCCAGCACTGGCGGCGGAGGAGGCAGGCCTGGCAGGACGGGCCCGCTGCCTGCCGGCGGAGCGGAGCGGTGTGTATAGGATAGGTCCGTGTCACGCAGTGTTTTGCCATTACAGCAATGTCACAGCGGCTATAGACAAACGTGTCTGTGAGTAGCACTGGCTCAGCTGGCTGATGGGTGGGCTGCTGTTATTCGCTTTGGGATCACTGAAGTGGTGCTGCTGGCAGTAACAGGTTAGAAGTGCCCGCATTTAGCTGCAAAGTGTGTGAGGGCTTCAGATAAACCGCAGAAATGTCAGCTCCTTCGTAGTTTCCATCCTTCTACACATGAGGCTATAAAGGTGCACTCTGATTTGCCACCTGGAGAATCACTTGAGTTTGGTGACAGCCAGCACTCTGCTGAGGGTCCTGGGCCTGGTGGGGACCAGTGACAAAAACGGAGGTTACTTCACTGAGAGAAATGACTGTAGTTAGCCTATAACCACCAAATCCCCTTCTTCTGACAAATGTCTCTGGTCTGTTTAGCGACGCCCTCCCTTGCAAGGCTTTTCTTACCTCCTTGTTCTCTAGACCCACCAATTTTTCACTGTTTCTCACACCTGTGTGCTGCTAACTTTCATCCATTCATTCCTTGCCTTGGCAGACTCGTCACTTCGTTGCCCTGGCCTCACGAACCCTGCCGGCCCCGCCGGCCGGCCCCTCCCGCTGCCGCCGCCCGGGCGCCTCCTCCGGCCGCCCGTGAGCCAATGCGCGGGGCGCGGGCGGGTCAGGCGGTAGTTGGCGGCGCGGAGCGTGGGTGAGAGCACGGCTGAGAGTCGAGCCATGCCGCAGCACAGTATCCTGCTTCACCTGCTCGCCGGAGGGTGAGTGGAGGTCCCTGCTCTCGGGGAGGCCCGAGGCTGCCCTAGGTGCGGGGCCTTACCGGGCTCGCCACTCTTCCCCGGGATTCGCGGCTACGGTGCGCTTTCCGCGGTGGAGCTCCGGATCCAGCCTCAGCTCCCATCCCTGCTCCTCTCACTTCCGTACCCTCTCGGGCCGCCGCCCCGCCTCGGCCTCGCCGCAGCATGCCCGCCTGAGTCGCAACTGCACTTTGCGCCGGGAGCTGCGGGGGGCGACACTTCCAGCAGCGGCTGCCCAAGGGCCGGGGCGGCGGGGGAGAGGGAGGAGGCTCTGCCTTGCCCCACGCCAGGCGCCGCCTGCTCCCCGTAACCTTCACCCGCGTGTTCTTGGCTGTGCCGTAGTCAGACGTAGGCACTGGCGTCGCGCAGCCGCGCGGCGCCGGCGTGAACGTGTAGGTTATAAAATCATAGAATCATAGAATGGTAAGGTTGGAAGTGACCTCAAAGATCATCCAGTTCCAACCCGCTGCCATAGGCAGGGACACCTCCCACTAGTACAGATTAGTCAAGGCTTTGAAGGTTATGAAGAAGGGAAGCTACCCTGGGAGCCTTGGAGCCTTCACCTGGTGTTTCGGCCAGCCCGAGCTTACCGGGGCTTGGCGGGTAAGGGACGTGGGGTGCCGCATGGGAAATGAAAGGCGTCATGAGGCCTTCTCAGCGCAGCAAATGGTGGAGCATCGTTGTCTTTAGGAGGGCAGCCAACCCTTCAGCATTGCGTGGCTGACATTCCTGCGTGTCTCCTTTGCCTTTAAATAGTGCGGCTGATTCTGGCGAGTCAGGCGTTCAGCAGTGCCTCTGAATTTGCAGGGTGCCCTTGAGCAAGTCCTTTCTCGCTTCCTTTCTTTAGAAAGCATTTGTCATTTAAGTCTCAAAGCAACGAGCTTCAAGCTTATGTCCTAATGCAGAAGATTGGATCCTCTGGACTTTGCTGAGTAGCTGCAAAGCTCTCTTGACTAGAGAACCACCTAAACTCTTTCCAAATTCCACCAACCTGCTGGAGTGCCTGTGACAGTGAGGTCCTCAGTGCAGCCTGTGCAATAAGCCACAGCGTTTAATTGCTCTTAATTAGTGACTTTCCCATCTTCTGCAGCTAATGCAGTTGTTCCACTGCTGGTATGTGCTTATATGCACTCGCTCTGTTCCTAGTTTTATTTTCTATCTGTTGGTGTCTTTTATTAATTTATCCTTTGAGCTATACAGTGAGTACAGCTTACCCTTTCCTAAAATATTTTTTCATATTTTTTAGCTCTCTTCTTAAGCTTTTCCTAATCCTCATTTTCCACTCAAGTTCCTGAAAAAAATCTTTATAAGAGCTTGGATAGTGGGAGCCTTGTCAGTCTGTATCCAGTTAAGACATTGTCCTTACTTAAGACCCAAGAGATTAGTGAAATTAATAACAGATGGATAAGAAGTTCAGATTATTACTCCAGTGTAATATCATTTTACCCAATGAAATGGATCTCATTGATGAAGGAACAGTTGTTCACTTTATCTTCCAGCAGGAAAACTGAGAATCATCAAATTAAACCTGTGAGAGGTTTGTTCCACAAGGGCATAGGGAGCCATTAATTTCTGGGACTCTGCCCACAGGATCTTGGGAGGTGAAAGCATTTTGTGTGTCCAGAAAGCATTTAAAAATATGAATGAAAAAGAATGCATTGAAGGCTGTTGAATATGTTGGAGCAGGAGATCCCTGAGATGAAAACTGTGGCATGCTTCCAGAACATAGAATGGTAAGGTTGGAAGGGCCCTCAAGGATCATCCAGTTCCACCCCCCTGCCATAGGCAGGGACCCCTCCCACTAGTACAGGTCACTCAAGGTATTGTCCAACCTGGCCTCCAGGGAGGGAGCAGCCACAATCTCCCTGGGCAACCTGCACCAGTGTCTCACCACCCTCACTGGAAAGAACTTCCTCCTAACATCCAGGTTAAATCTCCCCTCTGCCAGTTTAAACTCATTGCCCCTTGTCCTGTCATTGCAAGACCTTGTAATTAAACATTGGGAGTTGAGTTTTTCTCCTCCTCTTCTCTAGGTGATCTTTATGTGCCTGTGTCCTGGGCAGAATAGTTCTGAGCTAGCATTGCTCTTCTTAAATGAAGATATTCAGCTAATGGTAGGGGTTGGAAGAGACCTCTAAAGACCATCCAGTCCAACTCCCAGGCCATCTCAGTTTTTTGGTTAGCCTAAATAAGGGCTAAAATGTGAATGTAAAGCCTCTCATCTCTGTGTGTGTTCTCCTGTTCTGTTACGATCATGGTAAAAATGTTAGTGGTGGGGTTTGTATTTCCCTCAATCCATCCTCTTTTTCTGCCACCTCAACCTTTTGAGTTTCCCTTTGAAAACCTGAAAGCAAGTGCTGTTTTGTGAGCTGAAATTACCTGCCTCCTTCAATAAGCTCTTTTTGCCACTGCCTTGCTCTGGGAGTACATCTTGGCCTGGTCAGGAGCTGCTGCTCTTCATCATATTTTGCAGGAATTGCTTTTGCTCCTCCTCCTAGAGTAATGGCTTCAGGGGTCTGGTTTTGTTAACCCAGCCTGTTTAAGCTGAGCATAAGGACCCTTGGTGGGTTTTCAGTATTTGCCAGTCATCTGTGCTGAGTACTGTGACAATCTTTGTCACCCATGGATTTTACTGAGGCTAAAATGTTACCTCCTGTCTGTTGGTGGAAAAACTTGAAATGGTTTAAGTCTCTTCTCAAATGGTATTTCTAACCTGCTGCTGGATCACTGCAGTTGGATCTTTTATTGACAGCTGGTTTCAGGGCAGGAGAAGAGAAGAATGGGGCTGGGACCTTCCCCCCCCCTTTTGAGACTTTGTGGTCTGATTTTAATCCACTCATCTATGCTGTAGTCAGTTCTAAGGCTTTATGTGTGGGTCGGTGAGATGAGGCTCACTTTTGCAGAGCTGAAGTGAAGTTGCCTTTGTGAATCCAGCTTTTGTTTGGTAAGTTCCATACAACAAAAAGCAACAATGTAGTGCACAGCCCCCCAAGGCTGCACAGTACAGAATGTCTTGTAAGTCTGTAAGGTCTGATTCCATAATTCTCTTCTGGCAGAAATCTCAAGTCATAACAACTCTCTAACCTTGCTTAGCAGCAATAAATGATTACAAATATGCACTTTCTAAGTCCCACTAGAAATGAGAGCTCGTCTAGGCTAGTGGATTTCCCCAGTTCCCCAACATTTCTTAAGCATTTAAACCTGTATGCCTGCAGTCTCCTCCATCAGCTGTTTCTGATACCCGTAGCCATGGAACTCTTGTGCCTGCTGATTGTGAAATGTTTGTTCTGACGAGGTTTGGTTCAGTTTTGCCTTCATTAGCTCTGTGCTCAAAACCAATTCTTTGTGACAAGAGTAGGTAATTCTCCATTTCTTCTGAAACAGAAGGATTTTGGAGGCCTGTGCCTTTCATATGATGTAAGCATCTATCTCGTCATGTGGGATGTGAAAAAACATCCTGAAAATTCCTCTCTGGTCTGGCCACTGAGTTAGAGTGGCTCAGAGGTCCCCCATCACCCCCACTGTCAGATAGCTGATTAAATAACCACCACACTGAGGACTTTAACTCTTAGTATTTCCTTTAAAATTCTTTTATGTTATCAGTATCATCCCTGTATTCAAGGGGGCCTACAAAAAAGCTGGGGAGGGACTTTTTACAAGGGCTTTGTAGTGGCAGGATGAGAGGGAACGGATTGAAGCTTGAGGAGGGCAGATTTAGACTGGAGATCAGAAAGAAATTCTTTCCAGTGAGGGTGGTGAGGCACTGGCACAGGTTGCCCAGGGAGGTGGTTGATGCCAGGTTGGATGAGGCCTTGAGCAATCTGTTCTAGTGGGAAGTGTCCTGCTAGTGGCAGGGGGTTTGAACTGGATGATCTTCGAGGTCCCTTCCAACCCAAACCATGCTATGAATCTATGAATTTTCTTCTGAACTGGAAACTACCCTTCTGGTGAAGAAAACCACAGGCCTCTAAGTCTGGAGCTCGTATAAGGCAAGTTATTAGAAACTGAGATAAAGAGCAGGACTGTTGGATGCCTGAATCAACATTGTGGTCCACATGGGAAGAATCAGCATCGTATCTGTAAAAAAAAAAATGGTCCTGCCTCATTTGACCCCTGGGTCATTCCCTGGGCTGTCTTGGTGTGTGTGGTTAGCTTGTTATCCAGAGAACCCGAGCCAGGACATTTACTGCTTTGCTTTGGCTTCCCTTTTGAGCGAAGTTCTTCTGTCATGTTCCACCAAATCCCAGGCTCCCACTGCTCAGCATAGCTCCTGAGGAAAATTGCTGCTGCCTGGCCACTCTTCTTGTCATCAGCACTGCCTAAACCTGCAAAGGCCTTGACCAAGCAGTGTGAGTGCAATGGAGGAGCATAACTAGTTGCTAGCATCATGAGCTGCACAACCTTCTAGCTGCCAGATCCTCAGCTTTTGGACATCATTGCAGTATTCAGGCCTCTGCTGTTTTGTTTTTGGTTTTTTTTTCCCTTAAGCTGCAGGCAATAGTAAATGAAGAAGCCCCAGGAGCAAAGGCTGTGAGAACAGTGTTGTGCATGCTGAGCTCTGCAGACCTTTCCAAAAGAATTCTTCAGAATTCCAGCCATGTGCTGCCCTGTTCCATCACATATAATTCTGTTGATGTACTTCATTCTTCTCTGATATCTTGGGGTTCTTTGGTTGGCTTTTCTTTCTCTGGAGCAGATTGAGGGTTTTTTAAGCCTCAAAATCATTTGGCTGTAGCAGATGTGAACCTCTCATCAAAGCCTCATGCATGGTGGTTCATCTCAAAACAGCCCTTCTGGTACTGAGCATCCTCTAGAACAGAGTTGTCAGTCAAAGGATTTGAAGAGACAGAAGTTGAGAACTGAACATAGCAGTTTTGACCTGTCCCTGGGTGGCAGAAAGTGCAAAAGGGCTCCATGTCCTCTCACTGTTACTGAGTTGTGGCTGGACTGATGGATGGGGATGATTCCATGATTCCTGAGTTCCAAAGATGGCTTCTATCTGCCAAAGGTCCGAGCAGGTGGGGCTGGAGATGAGCCTGACTGTGGGGAGAAAATACAGATCTTGCTTATGAGGCCTTGCAGATGCAAGGCTGAATGGCTTACGGGTTGAAGACACAGGCAGGCTGCGGGGTGGGAGAGCTTCCTGCTGCCTCCTGAGCCAGTGCTGCTGTGGGGAGCGTGAGGCACAGTGCCTGATGATGTCATCAGAAGGCATTGCAGCGAGGTTGGGCAGCAGAAATGTTTGCTCTGAGAAATTCTGACTGCAAAGATCAGCAGCTTTGGGCTGAGGGTCCGCCGAGTCCCTGTGGACTTGGGTCTGTTTGTCTCAAACAGTGAGGGCTGTTTCAGAGCAAGGCTGCCAGGAGATGACCCAAGCTGAAGCCCTTATTGCGTTAATCAGTGTCAGAGCAGGAGGTCATGTGTGATGCAGGCAGGGGCACCTAGCCTCCTGTCGTAGAATCACAGAATCATAGAATGGTAAGGTTGGAAGGGACCTCAAAGATCATCAAGTTCCAATCCCCTGCCATAGGCAGGGACACCTCCCACGAGTACAGGTCACTCAAGGCCTCATCCAACCTGATCTTGAACACCTCCAGGGAGGGAGCAGCCACAACCTCCCTGGGAAACCTGTGCCAGTGCCTCACCACCCTCACTGCAAAGAACTTCCTCCTAACATCCAGTCTAAATCTCCCCTCTGCCAGTTCAAACCCATTGCCCCTTGTCCTGTCATTGCAAGACCTTGTCAATAGTCCCTCCCCAGCCTTCCTGTAGGCTCCCTTCAGATACCGGAAGGCTACTCTAAGGTCTCCTGGAAGCCTTCTCTTCTCCAGGCTGCAGAGCCNCCTCTGTCCATGTCACTGACAAAGATGTTAAACAGCATTGGTGCCAGCACTGACCCCTAGAGGGGAGAGGTTGTGGACGAGCAAGGTCAGAGTTGCTGCCCTGCACGGGGGTCGTTCTTACATGTGTTGCTGTGCCTTAGATGTGGCGGCACAGCTGGAGCCATCCTGACCTGTCCCCTGGAAGTGGTGAAGACACGTCTGCAGTCGTCCCAGCTGGCACTGCGGCCTCTCTGCCTCTCGGAGGTACAGCTGCCAGGCATGAGCGTGAGGCTGGTGAACAGCACCCCATCTCCTGGAGTGCTCAAGTTGCTCAGGTGAGTAGCACAGGGCAATGGTAGCAGAAAGGTGGGGAAGTTTTGGCCGTCAGGTAGGGGGAGGGAGACATGGTGGTGGCACTTGAGCTGAAGCTCTGGAAGCTACAAGTGCAGTAGGAAATGCTGTCAGAGCCCAGGTGGATCTCCTGACAGCTGATCTGTGCTTTCAACTCTTGAGTCTGCCAGGTAGCTTTTGGGACTGTGAGAAATTTCTCAGCTAGTGGTTTGATGAGCCCCAGAGTGATGGTATCAGCACAAATAGGAAGAAGTAACTGAAAGAGAGAAGTGGTTGGAGAGAAGGCGAGAGTAGGGCAGAAAAAAAGATAGCAGCTGGGGAGAGGACGTTAAAAGAAGTACTCATTAGAACAAAGAAGGAGGAAGAGGAGAGCCCCAGCTTGGTTGTGCTGCTGATTTGTGTGCTCACTGCCTCCTGCAGGGCCATCCTGGAGAAGGAAGGTGTGCGCTCCCTCTTCCGAGGGCTGGGCCCAAACCTCGTTGGGGTTGCTCCTTCCCGGTAAGCACTGCCCCCAAAGACAGCTCATGTCCTGTATTGTCTATCACAGAATCACAGAAACACACAGGTTGGCAAAGCCCCTCAGGATCACCAAGTCCAACCTAGAACCCTACTTTACAAGATTCGCCTTAAACCATAGCCCCAAGCACCACATCCAAATGACCCTTAAACACATTCAGGGTGGGTGACTCCATCACCTTCCTGGGCAGCTCATTCCAGTCCCTGACCACTCTCTCCATGAAAAACTTTTTCCTAATGTCCAATCTAAACCTCCCCAGACTCAGCTTGAGGCCATTCCGCCTTGTTCTGTCTCCAGTTACCTGTGAGAAGAGACCAGCACCAGCCCCTCTACCCTTCAGGTAGTTGTAGACAACAATGAGGTCTCCCCTCAACCTCCTCTTCCTTACACTAACTGTCCCCAGCTCCCTCAGTCACTCCTCATCAGATTTATTCTCCAGGCCCTTCCGCAGCTTCACTGCCCTCCTCTGGACCCGCTCCAGCACCTCCACATCTCTCCTTGTATTGCAGCGCCCAAAACCAAACACAACACTCAAGGTGTGGCCTCACCAAAGCCAAGTCCAAGGGTGCAATCACCTCCCTGCTCCTGCTTGCCACAGCATTTTTAATCCAAGCCAGGATGCCATTGGCCTTCGTGGCCACCTGGGCACACTGCTGGCTCATATTCAGCTCCTGTCCATTTGAAGCCCCAGACCCCTTTCTGCCAGCAGCTCTCCAACCACACTGCCCCAAGCCTGTAGTGTTGCTTGGGGTTGTTGTGACCCAAGTGCAGGACCTGGCATTTGGCCTTGTTGAAACTCATCCCATTAATGTTGAACCATTGATCTAAGCCTATCCAAGTCCCTCTGAAGAGCCTCTCTACCCTCATTCAGATCAACACTGCCACCTAACTTGGTGTCATCTGCAAACTCGCTGCTGACACTCTCTATGCCTGAATCAAGGTCATCAATAAAGATGTTAAACAGATGTGGTCCCAACACAGATCCCTGAGGAACACCACCAGTGCCTCAGTGCCAGCTGGATTTAACTCCATTGACCACCACTCTCTGGGCCCTCCTGTCCAGCAGTGCTTTATCCAGCAGACAGTGTGCTCAGCCAAGCCATGAGTAGCTAATTTGTCTGCAAGAATTTTGTGGGGAACAGTATCAAAGGCTTTTCCAAAGTCTGGGAATACAACATCAGCAGCCTCTCCTGCATCCAGTAGCCAAGTTATCTTGTCATAGAAGGAGATCAAATTGGTCAGGCAGGACCTGCTCCTCATAAACCCATGCTGACATAGCCTGATCCCCTGGTTGTTGTCTGTATGATGTATGATGGCATTTGAAATGCCCTGCTCTATGACCCTCCCTGGTACCAAGGTCAGACTGACAGGTCTGTAGTTTCCCAGATCTTCCTTTCTGCCCTTCTTGTAGATAGGCCTTACATTTGCTACCCTCCAATCCATTGACACCTCCCCAGCTAGCCAGGACATCTGGTAAATAATGGAAAGTGGCTTGGTGAGCAGTCTGCCAACTCCCTCAGCACCCTTGGGTGCAGCCCATCCGTCCCCATAGACTCGTGTATGTCTGAGTGGTGGAGCAGGTCAGTGAGCACTGCCTGCTTTATTGTAATGTCCTCAATCTGGTTCCCCTCCCCGACTCCTACCTCATGAGGGTGGCTGCCTAAGAGACCTTCCTGACAGCTACTGCTCCACACACTGAATCCAGGCTGGGCCTAGTGCCCATTGTGCCAGCCATTCACACAGACATCTTCTGTACCTTCTGATCATAGTTGTAAAATGAAGATAATTGCTGTGGGCCTGGCATAAATTAAACTTGATGCCACATCAGACAAAGCTGTGCTAGGCCCAAGAAGACCTGGAGTGGCACCCCGCAAGCAGTGCTGTCTGCCCCTCATAGGTGAGCTGTAACTTCTTTCTTTCTTTCTTTCCAATCAGGGCTATATACTTTGCTGCCTACTCTGGTGTTAAGGAGAGGCTGAATGCTGTCCTTGCACCGGAGTCCAAGAAGGTACACATGCTGTCAGCAGCCTGTGCAGGTGAGCCTTTTCTGTGCCAGATTGGAGCCAGGGGATCCTTCTGTCTGAGGTGTAAACAGGGTTAACTCCTTCCCTGTTGCTGCTCCTGTCAGTCCAGTTCTGTCTTCTGAAATTTTCTTCCTCCACACCTGGAGCACTGAGTTCCTTGGGTAACCAAAACATTTTCTTGCTCTTTCTTCTTCTGAGGATAATCTCTTCAAATCATGGATCTAATCTTTACCCCTTCAGCTTCTGTTAGAAAAAGAGCTATGTTCAGAAGGCAATGGGGAATTTAGAGCACTCACAGAATCCTTTCTCTTTGTGTATCCCCATTCTCTAACAGAATCTTCCACTCTTGCAAGTTTAGCCCATTAGTTCCTGCCTCTTTGTAACCCCATGGTCTGTAGTAGAGTTATGCTGGAGGCAGAGGAGTTATTTACCACCAGACAAAGGCTGTGCTGGGGAGGAGAATCAGTCTGCCCTAAATGTGTCTTCTCCCAGGGGAGCTCAAGGTCATTCTTGCATTGCAAATGCCTGCAGCTTGCCAGGCAAAATTCAGAGGCTGACAGATTGGCACCTCCTCACAAACTGTCAGCATGGTCCTGGCACTTACAGTTGTCTTCTCTTCTCCAGGCATTACCTGTGCCACACTTACCAACCCCATCTGGTTAGTGAAGACCAGGATGCAGCTGGAAGGCAGGTAGGGCAGGTTGGCAGTGCAGAGCCACTCCGTGTAAAACCAAGCCTGGTATGAGGGCAGGGATGGCCTGGAGTCTGTGACCTCTCTCTAGGACACAGGTCTTCAAGGCCTGCTGGAGAGCAATGATACCACTTGGCTGCAGTAACTCAGTTCAGTGGAGCAGTGTGCCCTTGTAACCCTTCTCCTCTTGCAGGGTGAAGGGGAAGGTGGCCAGCAGCGCTCTGCAGTGTGCCCTGCGCGTGTACCGCACCGAAGGGCTGCGTGGCTTTTACCGTGGCGTCACCGCCTCCTACGCTGGCGTGTCAGAGACCATCATACATTTTGTCATCTATGAAGCACTGAAACAGCATCTGAGAAGCAGCCACCATTCCCTTTCTGCACCGCTCACCCTCGCACCGAACAGCCAGGATTTCTTTGGGCTAATGGGAGCTGCTGCCCTATCCAAAACCTGTGCCTCATGCGTCGCATATCCACACGGTGAGTGAGTCCGCTCCTGGCTCCTGCTCCCTTCAGTGGGCCTCCTCATGCCTGCAGGATCAACCTGTTAATGCAGTTTCCCTCCTTGCCTCTCCAGAGGTGATCCGGACACGGCTGAGAGAAGAGGGCTCACGGTACCGCTCCTTTGTGCAGACCCTGCAGCTTGTGGCCCGTGAGGAGGGGCCCTTGGCTCTGTACCGAGGGCTCCTGGCACACTTGATCCGACAGATCCCAAACACAGCTATCATGATGGCTACCTATGAACTTATCATCCAGCTGGCCTCTTCCACCTTCTAAGCCTGCTGTAGCACCTGGCTAGGGCTGCTGTAAAGGTGCAGGGACCTCGTGCTGCTGGGACTTGGTGGTTTCCATGTTCCGAGGTGGTGATTTTCAGTGCACTGTGGTACTGGGTCAGGCGTAGCATTCTCAGGACAGAAGGCTACTTTGTGCCAAGCTTTTGGCTCCACTGTGCACAATGTAGCCTTTCTTCTTTCTGGAGACTCAGATGACTCTAGTGCTTCAAGATGTCAGGGCACTAGTCTGACAGCATCTGCTGTAAGCTCCCTGTGCGAAATAAGGACACGGGACTTGCTGGGAAGGAGGCGAAGGTTCAAGTGTAAGAGTATCTCGGCCAGCCTTAGCATATTGACTTCTGTCAGACCCAGAAACAACCATGTGTGGGCACAGCTGGACAGGAGGACAGGCCAGAGCTGAGACACCTAAGAGCACTGCAGCAATCAGAAATCTTGTGCTGAGACCTTTTGTGCCTTCAGAGGGGCTCTTCCACTCTCGCCTGCTGTGCTGCCTTCCTGCCCTGAGGAGGATTTCTCAATCCTGGCCGCCAGCACATGTCCCATTGCAGAATCTTCTGCTGAGTCTTTAACATGTTGCAGCCAGTGCCCAGTGCTGTCCTCATTTCATCTTGCAGGATCTGAATAATCAGGGCAAGTACATCAGGTGAGGAAGCATAACCTGCTATGAAACACTGCCCTGACAGCTCAGGCTGCTGGGTTCACAGCCCATTGCCATTGTCTGTTGTGCTTCCATCCCCTCCTTCCCTCTGAAGTGCTGGGTCTGTTCTGTTACAAGCTGGAGCCCATGGTGTGAAAGATACTTTATGGTGGGTGAGGAGAAAGGATGGATGAAGATGAGAGTTTATCCCATTTCTGTTGATACACCAAGTGTATGACAAAGCTTTGTGTGTTCTGTCATCAAGAATTCCGTTTGCTGCATGTGACAGACTGAGCTGCCTTCCCTTCCTCTGAGGGGTCCTGGGCCCATATCCTGGCCTCTGCTCAGGGATGTCCAATGACAGGACAAGGGGCAACAGGTGCAAGCTGAAGCAGAGGAGGTTCCACTGGAACAGAAACTTTTTCACTGTGAGTGTGGCAGAGCCCTGGAGCAGGCTGCCCAGAGGGGTTGTGGAGTCTCCTTCTCTGGAGACATTCCAAACCCATCTGGATGTGTTCTTGTGTGACCTGCCCTAGGTGATGCTGCTCTGGCAGAGAAGTTGGAGTGGATGATCTTCTGAGGTCACTTCCAACGCCTACCATTCTGTGATCCAGGGGAAGGCTACATTCTGTTTACAAAGAAGATTTTTTTGCCTGGAAAAGGCAGGGGTAGGTTTTTTCTTGTTCTATGATTAAAAACTGTAACCCTCTGCCAAGACAAGGCTGTGACTGCACTAAATCCATGCTCCGGACAATCTCCAGTCTCACGTGAGAGGCTACACTTGACTGCTTCTTTCCCTAGTTGTAGTGAAAAAGTGGAGGAGCCCTGCAGGTTTTATTTGAAATCCATTTATTTTAAAATCAGCTTTGTCTCCTGCTCCTTCCTTCCCCGTCCCTCGGCCCAGCTGGCAGTCGTGACAGTTTTACAAAGCCACACAAGCTTGCAGTGATTTTTTTTTTTGTTGGGTTTTTCTTTTTGCATGAAACAAGAATAAACCTTGAATGACAACATTGAAAAAATATACAATATATATATATAGAGTATCTGGGGAGGGGTGGGGGGAGACCCCCACTCTGAGCCTTGTGGCTGGCTCCTCTGTCCACATTTCTGTTCTTTCCTTATCCTCACAGTGTGAACTGTGCCGCTGCGGGGTGCAAGGGCCCCCACATGTGTTCCTAGAGAGCCAGATGAAGGGGTTAGTGAGCGAGAGGAATGTCCACAATGAGAATGGCAGAAGAGAAGGACCATGGGAGGCAGAAATGACCAACGAGGGAGGAGTGCATGTGTACACCATGGGGGAAGGAAGAAGTTACAAGTGAGACGCCTCCTCCTTCCAGCCACGTCCAGGGGGAGAGCCGCGGGACGGGTCTAAAGCTGCTAGTAGCAGTGAGAGCCGTTGCCTCTGCCCACGATGTGTCGGTCACCCGCGTCGCAGCTGTCCAGGGAGTCGGGCGTCTCCGAGTCCGTGCTCTCCTCATCCTCCTCCTCCTCCTCCTCCCGGCCCGCCGCAGCTCTGCCCTTGCCGCTCTCTGCTGCCCTCTCCTGGCAGCTCTCGTAGGACTGGGGAGGTGAGACAGGGGTAAGGGAAGGCTCTAGCAACCCGGCTGCCCTCAGCCACTGCGGCTGCTCCTCACCTCCATGGGGTTGACGATGATGGTGAGGGCTGAGTCGTCCCAGAACATGTCACTCTCTTTGCCTGCGGTGCTGGTGTGCCCCCCCTGGGCGGCTTCAGCGGCCTCTTGGCCCGCTCCGCGCCGGTGCAGGGAGTGGATGCGCAGGATGCCCAGAATCACCATGAGCGCCAGGAAGCCTACGCACACCACAATGATGACAGTGGCAGCATTGGGGACCACTGTGGCAGAAGAAAAAGAAAAGGCATGGTCAGAGGCGGGCACAGAAACGTGCATTTCCAAGCTGAGCTGCAGGGATGGGTGCTCTTGAGCAGAGCCCACGTTTTTGGTCTAGGCAGGCACATATCCTGACTTTTCTGAGCACCTGAGCTTAGGCAGTTCCTGCCTTAGGCCACTGTGTTTTCACTTGAAACCTGCAGAGTTTTGCAGGATGTCTAGGTCAAGGTGTCCTGTGTCGTTAGCCCAGTCTGTAACTGCACACCTTTATCTACAGAAGTAAGCAGAATCCACTGCACAGCAGCCATGTGTATCTCTCTCCTGTGCTGGGGGGAGCCTCTGAGGGCACTAGGATGACTTTTAAAGTGCAGTCAGTACAGAGAGGAAGCCAAAAGAAGTCTGCTTTGCCCAAGGCAGAGGTGAGGGCTATGATGGCCTGCTAACTACTGCCACAGTCAAAGCCTGGTTTCTGTACAGGAGAACACTTGAAACTCAAGCCTTCAAGCCAACCTCTCACCTCTGTTGCAGGCCTGCAAGCTGAGCCCTGACTGGCCAGCTAACCCCCTTACCTGGAATATCCATCCAGGCTCTCTGTGGATTTGTTGTACAGCAGAGACAACTTTTCTGCTGTGCTCAGAGCTGTCAAAGACTGGGGTTTGGTGCTCACCTAGCACACACGTGGGCTGTCCCTGGAGTGGCTCAGTGCCAGCTGCAGCACTGGACCAGCCTGGGATCAGCAGGAAGCTGCAGCAAAAGCTCATGCCAGAGGTGCTTACCATGTTCCTTCCAACAGGGGACTAAAAGCAATGCAGGCTCTTTGTAACAGTTCTAGAGCTTTCACAGCCTAAGAGGAGCCAGCTGGCCTGCAGTCATGCTTGTGGCTGCCAAGACAACCCACAAATCTAATCCCTAGCTTTCAGGCTTTTCTCTCCTCTGGTTTGGGGCCAAGAATCTTCCTCTTGTCTGTGTGGTGCTAGCTCCTGTATTTTTCTGCCTCGATAACTACTTCTGAGTCACATTTCTTTTATAGGCTAGTGGCCATCTTGATTCTTTTGTTTCTCTCCTGCTGTTGAGGCTTCTTTCTGAAATTACATTTCCCAAACCCACACAGCAGCTCTGTGTGGTGCAGCACCAGCCTTAGTAGAGTCAGAGAGTGGTTGGACTTACTGGCCTTAAAGGGCTTTCCTAACTGAAATGATTCTGTGATTCTGACTGAAATTGTACCACCTCAGGGCTGTTCTTTTTAGACCTCAGGTGTAGATTTCAGACTGCTGCTACATCAAGAGAACAATACAGCAGAGGAGGAGGACTGTTGCATCAAATTCTAAGTCACAGTTTGACACAGGCTGCAACCCATTTGCCAATGACAAATAGGATAGGACAGGACAGTCTGATGAGAATTCATTAACATGGCTACAGGGAAAATACTACAGATTCCACCAAGATACCAGAAATCAGCATCCTGACCTAAACCAACAGCTCAAAAGACAGTGTGACATACTTGGGTTGTTGTGGGTGCTTGCCAGACTGTGCCCAGACAGCTCTGGGGGTAGGTGATGGCCTCGGTGCACGAACTGCTGGGAACTCAGCATGTGGTTGGGATGAGCAGCTCGGTTGGTGTTGTGGAGGACGTTCACCTGCAGGGAGAATAGAGAGACTCAGCCCTGTGGTGGAGGTGCACTCTATGCTGTCTGCCTTCCTGCTTTCCATGGGTGCACAGGCACCTGTGTGCATGCATGGATCTGGTACCTCAACAGTGAACTCGTTGCTGGAGTAGCGTCCATTCATCTCCGTGCAGGACAGGTGAAACTTCCTTTCATAGAGAGCAGCCCCATGGTTGATGTGGTAGGAGACCTGGTGCAGGATTTCCTCATAGACTGCAATGCTCTCTACACCTGAGGTGAGAGAATTGGCGTGGGGTTATAAGGCTCCTGCTTCAAACTCATCTGGCATCATAACCCTGTAGCAACTAGGAGCTAGAGAGGACTCAAAGGCAATGCTGGGTTCATTAATTTTGGGAAGGGAACAGTATTGGACCAGTCCACAGCCTGTGGGATGTGGTGTGCCCAGGCACATCACAGAAAATGCTGCTGCCACCTGACAACAACCAAGCCCCAAGGAGTAAGTGAGGAGGAATGACAAATGGTCCCCTCTGAGCCTCACAAACTGCACCGGCATCTCTCTGACACAGTGCTTCTCCCAACCATGCCTGAGGCAGTGAGAGGTATAATCAGAAGCCATGGCCAAGGAGAGGACTCACCTGAGATGGTCAGGTAGGCAGAGGTGTTGACAAGCTCCAGGCCCCGCTGCTGCAGCAGTGCCCCATCCAGGAGCAGATACTCCCTCTCTGGGTCCAAGTCATCTCCTACCAACGAGATCTCGCAGCCATCCAGATTGTGCACAATCTCATCTGACATTCGTGTGTCTGTCACTGAGAGGCAAAGACAGCAGGTCCAGAAAGGCAGGCAGTGGTCAGTGAAGGCACACCACACTGAGTGGTACCCACTTAAAGTACTCCTGTCTGGGATTGCTCTGGCTAGCACTGCCCTTGAGTAAAATCACTGCCAGTCTAATTAGGTGTTGGAGACTCACACAATGTTAGGGGTTGGAAGGGACCTCCAGAGATCATCCAGTCCAACCCCTCCTGGCAGAGCAGGATCACCTAGGGCAGGTCACACAGGAACACATCCAGGTGGGTTTGGAATGTCTCCAGAAAAGGAAATTCCACAACCTCTCTGGGCAGCCTGCTCCAAGGCTCTGTCATCCTCACCACACAGAAGTGTCTCCTCATGCTGAGGTGGAACCTCCTGTGTACCTGCTCGTACACATTGTTCCTTGTCCTATCACTGGGCACCATCAAAAAGAGCCTGGCCCCTTCATCTTGACACCCACCCCTCAGATATTTATAGACATGGATAAGGTCCCCTCTCAGTCTTCTCCAGACTAAACACCCCCAGGGCTCTCAAGTCTTCCTTCACAGCAGAGATGTTCCAGTCCCCCCAGTCATCCTCACAGCCTCTGCTGGACTCTCTCCAGCAGATCCCTGTTTCTCTTAACACCGGGGAGCCCAAACCTGGACACGGTATTGCAGGTGTGGGCTCAGCAGGGGAGAGCAGAGAGGAAGAAGTCTCCCTGGTTCTCATTAGTTATGCACATAACAAAGTAATTTCCTTTTGGAACAGCTTTTAGCAGGCTGGGCAGTGCTAACAACCTCTCTGCCATGCATTCCCACACCCTGAGTGCTTCTGAAAGCTCCCCCATCTCACCACTGCTGGTTACCATGGTTGGGATCTGATCTCTAAAATGACAACCACCTTCAGTGACTAACTGCTTGCAGCATGCCTGAGCCAAACCTGCTCTTTGTGTCAAGAAACTCAGCACTGTATGAGGAGAGGTGAAGCTGCTAAACAGAAAACGGCAAGCAATTAGCAGGAGATGGGAAAGAAGTGAAAGGCCACTGAGAGCATGGAATGGAGAGAAATCATCTGAAGATGATGCAAAGAAACTGAGATACACACTGCAGAGTGTGAGGAAACTGACTGGGGAATTCACAGGAATGGCTGAGGGGGAAAGGGATCAGGGGGGGCAGGGGGAAATAACCAAAGCAGGAGAAGGAAGCAGGAAGAGACTAAGCACAGCAGTGGAGAGGCTACCAGGCAGGAGGTCCATTCAGTGCTGGGTTCAGTAAAGAGAAGTGTAAGGGAAATGTAGAAGGGATTAGCAATGAGCGGCCTGGGAAGAAGGAAAAAAAAAAGCAGGGTAGAGAGCAAGGCAAAGAAAGTGAGTGGAGAGCAAAGAACAGGGAGGAGCAGGAAGGGATAAGAGGCGATTAGCCTAGATGCTGCCAGACAGTGTGCCCTGCTCCTGCACTTGGGAAGTCTCCTTCTTCAGGTAATGAGCCCTCTGCAGGACAGCAGCTCATGGAGGGCTTCCCAGGTTGTTTCTTACACCTCACCCAGTAATCCACTCACCAGTACCATGCCAATTCTCATCCTTCTTGGTCTCCACCTGGTGAGAAATAGAGCAAGTAATCTGGAGGTTGGGAAAGAGGGGGACTCCATCAGGAGCCTCCAAGTCTGAAGCAGGATGAGCAAAGTGGGTATTGCCACTCAACAAGATCTGGGGGGCATCAGGCTGTAGCACCACAACATAACCTTCCACATCAGGAATGGAGACACAGGACTCTTCACTGAAACACCTGAAGGAGAGCAGAAGAAAGCATCAGCTGTCCTAAGCTTCCACCAGCAACTCTGTGACAGAAACACTTCCTGCCCATCAGGGCCACTGAAGGGAACAGCCTTTTTCTGGTGGTCTTCCTACAGCTTCCCTACAGCCTGCTCTGCAAGCCAGAGAGGGGTGGCAGGAATGACATCACTGGGTCACATTCACACAGCACAGAGAAAATGAAAACCAGCCCACATGTCTGAAACACCCTGAGTGGAGGTGGAAGTTCTGCCACCTGCACAGAGCCCAGGGTTACACTACCCAATCGGATACTCCAGTATTTAACTTTCAGAATGACTTCTGTCCTTTCTGAGGCCATCATTTAGAGGTGAAGCAGTGTAACTTGAGTCAGAGGAAATGTAACTGCCCTGCTGAAGCTAGCCCAAGGTGCTGCTTTGTCCACTCACTTGACAGCAGTGGTGAGCCTGAGCGGTCGGACGCCAGGGGTAGCGAAGCGCAGGGAGTTCATGTAGGCCACGTGCTGGATGGCATGGTTGAAGGTTTCCACATCATCACCTTCCAGGGTGAGCTGGGACTGAGAGGGGTTCACATGAACCTACAGGAGGAAGAGAAGACAATGCTTAGGGTCCCTGGGCAAATCCAAGAGTCCAGGCTAAGAGAGACACAAAGGAGAAAGGTGAGGAGATCTCCAAGGTGGGGGAGCAGGCAAAGTTTTGGGAAGCAAGGCTGGGGAGGAGAGCGGAGGAGACCCATGCAAGCTGGGCAGGTGGGCATACCTTCATCCCTTTGCCCAGACTGTCGAAGTCACTGTAATCAAGCCCCTCACGGCAGGCATACAGGCATTCAATAACCTCCCGGCTCTCCAAGCTACCAGGGCGCACAGTGAAGCCAGCCAAGTAACCATGGAAGTAGTGGTGGATCGACAGAGGATCTCCTGAGGGAAACATGGGAGGTGGAGGGGGTGAGAGACACGGCGAGGAGACAGCGAAGCCAACAAAAGCAGCAGTGGGAGAGACAACACAGGTGTGAAGGGAAGTGGAGAGAGAGACAGAGAGGGGCATGGACAGGCCAAGACAATGGAAGCAACAGTGTGAGAGACATACAGATGTTGAGGGAGGCAGAGAGACAGAGTGATGCACAGGAGATGGAGGAGCCAAGACAACAGGACAGGGTGTGCTGAAGTAAGGAAATGACAGATTTTTAAATTCTCCATGGGAAAAGAAAAACCAGACCAACAGAGACTGGGGCAGGGAATGGTGGGTAGCATAGAGAAGGTTCTGCCAAACTGCTGAATGCCAGATGGAAACAATTTCTTGTCCCCTTCTCACTCTGCTTCCTGTGAGGGCTTTTAGAAGAAACTCCACATTCCATAGTTAGGGATGAGGTGACATCTCCTGATGTCTCTAGTGGCTACTGTGTTCTTCAGAGGTCAACTTTAAACAGGCACAAGGACTCTTTCTCCACACAAAAAGCATACTCCAGCTCCCAAAGCAGACCCTAGGCCTCCTGTCAGCCTTTTCATGCTCCACAGATACCAAGGTAACAAGAGTTTTCATCCCAGTATGATGGGAAGTAGCAGGACAGGATTGGGGCAGGTGTATGTGGAAGACACCATGCAAGAGGTGACAGTCATGCCCACTGAAGAGGAGAACCATCTTCTTTCTTCTCCCTACCTTGTACAGCATCAGTGGAGTTCTCATTCCCCTTCACTTTCTCTTTGTTTTTCTCATCTGCAAAAGGAGAACATCCAGAGAAGCAATGAGGCACTGGAAGAGACCAGGCATGAATCTCCTGCAGTGCCTGTGTGGCCAGGTCAGCAGAACAGCTCTGGAGTCATGTGCCAGGCAGTGCACCCCTCATCCCCAGAGACAGCACACTGCAGGTGGAAGGGGGCAGAGCTGACATCCTGAAGCGGAGGGTGAGACTGTTGGATGAGTAACTGATCCAAGCCACAAAGCAGAGGGGTTTCCCCTCCTTTTCCAGTAAGATCTGTTTTTCAGAATTAGCTGACTCTCATTTATGGAACATGGTCCTAGGCAATGTTTGTAACAAGCCATGTTCTAAACATTGCTTTGAAATTCAGATGGCTCCAGAAGGGTGTCCCAAGCTGATTAGCATTTGTTAGTTGCAAAAGGCCAATCACAGAATGGCTGAAGTTAGAAGGCGCCTCAAAGATCATCTACTCCAACCTCCCCAACACAGGCAGGGACTCCACTCAATTAGACTTGGCTGCTCAAGGCCTCATCCAACTTGACCTTGAACACCCCCAGGGAGGAGGCAGCCACAGCCTCCCTGGGCAACCTGTTCCAGAGTCTCACCACCCATGTCCTGGAGAACTTATTCCTAAGACCCAGTCTAACCCTGCTCTCCCTCAGCTTCAAACCATTCCCTCTTGTCCTGTCTCCAGACACCCCTATGAAAAGTCCCTCAGCAGCCTTCCTGTAGGATCCTTTCAAGAATTCCAATTCTTGCAGCTCTAAGGTCCCCCTGGAGCTTTCTCTTCTCTAGGCTGAACAACCCCAGCTCCCTCAGCCTGACCTCATAGCAGAGGTGTTCTAGCCCTTGGATCATCTTTGTGGCCCTTCTCTGGACAGAGCTGTGGGAAGATCCCTGACACAGAAGCAGGACTGCAATAAAGATCTGAGCTTGCTAGGGAGTTCTGTGGGAGTAAAGGCAAGCAGTGGGCACATTTCTTCACTTCTGTCCTGCTTCAGTGGAACTGAAAGACCTGGGGTATGCAGCCTCACATCTCCACAGAACAGGTTTCAATCTGGTAGTGCCTTAACTATGTTCCTAATTATGTCCTCCAACCCAGTTCCTCTAGAGAATGACTTACAACTTCTCCATATAGACTTTGAAGACACAGAAATCCCTAGCAGCAGCAGCAGCAGTAGCACAAGGAGTTCCACCTGACACACCTTGATAAAAACACCAGCACCTGAACGGGGTACAGAGTGTCCACTCTGCTCTGCCTGCAAGTTGGTTATGCACTGCATGTTCTACAGTTGTCCCTAAAGCTGACAATGACACTTGGCCCTGGGCTGCTACTGCTGTGGGCTGCTGGCTTGGTCTGTGAGGAAGGAAGAGGCCACCCTGCCTTTGGTGCTAAGGAGGAGAGATGGCTGCAGTGTGCTTTACATCACTTCGTACTGCGTGGGGTTTCTTTCACCTCTTCTGGCTCTCCCTCCACTTCTTGTTTCCCACTGTCAGGATTCAGAGAGTGGGCACTCACCAGTCCAGCAGGCACCAATCATGAGCAGGGGTTCCTGCCGTGGAGGGTGAATGAGGCCATTGTCATGGATGAGGGCAGGGTCGTAAGAGACACCATCCACGTAGAGTGTGACGGTGGGGAACTCCAGGTTCAGGGCATAGTGGTGCCATTCATCATCACAGACCTGTGGCAGACAGCAGAGGAAGGGGTCAGCAAGGGTTGTGAAGGAGAAGGGACATGGAGGAGCAGCAAAAGCTTCCTCACCTGCTCAAGCTTCCAGAGGAATTTCACAGGCCTTGCACTTTCCAGCAGTGGCCAGTAGAGGAAAGCAATCCGGCAGCCATGCACAGCCAGGGAGTAGTGGGAATAGCCATCCTCTGCCAAGGACAAGCACAGGAGTTAGGGCTCATGCCACAGAGCCCTGTCACTAGCCAGGGCCCAGAGGCACACTGCTGCCTGCATGGCTGGCACTCAGCAAGGCATGCTCACAGCAGGCTTGGCTGCTCTCAAAACGAGCAACACCTGAAAAAGCTGAGCTGCTGAGGAGGGACCTCTGGCGAGGCCCAGCTCTGGAATGCAGGAGATCTGCCCCTGATAAGGAGTTTAAGACAGAAATGTCCCCAGAGCCTCACCGCTCTGCAGCGTGCTGCAGATCACCGTCTCCTCTTCCCGCCTGCCCTTGCCAGGCACCACAGCATGCTTCATCCACACAGACAAGGTGAAGTGGTCACTCAGCCCTGCCTGGGCACTCAGCCCGTTCACCACGGGCACCTGGGCAGCCTGGCTGCCGTTGAACCAGTAGATGAGGCTGCTGTCCTGGCTGTAGTGCACCGAGAGCCGTGCAGTCCAGTTTGCTGTGGGGCTAGGCACCGGCAGCAGATCAATCTCTCCTGAGGCAGCACCTGCCCAGGAAGGGAAGAGTCAAGAATGTCAGCAGAGGAGCATAAGGAGCCTGAGAATTGGGGAACAGAAGAAGAGGGCTCATTGTAACATCCCAGAGCACAGGGAGAGGAGGAGCTGCCTATAAGCCGCCTTGCTCTGGAGAAGGATGGTGACTATTCCATCTGTGCCTCATGAGGGAACCCCCACAGACTCTCTACTGGGTCAGCACACAGAAACCTCTTGCCCAGCAAGGAAAGCATAGGGAGCCCCTTACTGATACAGGCAGGGTGCCCACTGCCCCTCAAGGCAGCACGCTTGCTAGGCAGCAAGCCAGGGGTTCATCCAGCCCTACTGACCACAGCAGCTGTGCGGAACGTGTCCCCCAGCACCTCTGCTGAGTGATGGGGCACAGAGCTACCTCTGGGAAACCTGGCAAGGGAAGGAGCAGGGTGCTGTGCCACAGCTGCCCTAGGCCCAGGGCACAACCAATTCACCGCAGAGTTTGCGCAGCGACTTCTCCGAGTAGTTGTCGCGGTCGCAGCCCTTGGCCACGTGGTTTGTCTGCAGCTCCACCGTGGCCTGGATGTTCCACAGGGGCTCGTCACAGGTCTCCAGGTGAATGCTGGGGAAGAGTGCCAGGCTGCCTGCACCCGGAGTGTACTCAATCCTCTTGTTCCAGCCTGAGGAAGAGTGAAAGTGAAGGGTTAGGGCCTGCCAGCAACCCACGGACAGAATATTTCTTACACATACAAGTGGCATCTGTGAGCTAGTCCAGAAACAGAGATCTTTGGCCCTTTCCATGTTGAAAAGACAACTTTGTGCAGCTGCTGTCAGTGGGAGGGAAGATTTCCAGGAAGCACAGAGTCTAAAGTTTCATCTTCTACAGCTAATACCAGTGTAGCATTACACCTTGGATTGTCAGCCTCTCTTATCAGGCAAAGTAGATATTTATCTGTGTTGATTTCCCCTTCATTCCATTAACTAGGGTGAAGCTTTAGGCTTTTGGAAAAGCCAAACATCCTCAGGATGAGGATGCGTCCAACTCAGAAGCTCTCAACACAGGAAGGACATGGACATGATGAAGAGGGTCCAGAGGATGAAGCTGGAGCAGCTCTGCTACAAGGACAGGTTGAGGGAGCTGAGGTTGTTCAGCCTGCAGAAGAGAAGGCTCCTGGCAGACCTTAGAGCAGCCCGCCAGGACCTGAAGGGTGCTGCAAGAAGGCTGCAGAGTGACTGTTTGCAAAGGCCTGCAGGGACAGGACAAGGGACAATGGTTTGAAATGACAGAAAAGCAGATTTAGATTGGGTGTTAGGAACAAGTTCTGCACCATGAGTGTGCTATAACACTGCAACAAGTTGCCCAGGGAGATGGTTGAGGTCACATCCTTGAAGATACTCAAGGTCAGGCTCGATAAGGCTGTGAGCAAGCAGGAGGATGTCACTGCTCACTGCAGGGGTGTGATGGTTTGGGATGGATGACCTTTGGAGGTCTCTTCCAACCCAGACCACTCTATGATTCTATGAGCAGCCCCAAAACCAATCTACATCAAGTACATCTATAGTTCACATTAATCCAAGGAATGATTTTCCAAAGCTGGCATTGCCTTTCTGTGGCTTTGCAACATAACTAGATGTCTGCTGAATCCCCTTAGATGGGGCTGATGGGTTAGGGCCAAGGCTGAACCATACCTATGGGCATACAGATTTACAGATGTACACACAAACATCTGGAATGAGCAGAACTGCTTCAGCAAAAGCAGAGGGAAAACCTAACTGAGTCTGGAGGTTTCATACCCTGCCAGCTGGGCTTGCAGGTGGGTTTCACCTGGATTTCCACTTCAGCATCNCCAGCAACCCACGGACAGAATATTTCTTACACATACAAGTGGCATCTGTGAGCTAGTCCAGAAACAGAGATCTTTGGCCCTTTCCATGTTGAAAAGACAACTTTGTGCAGCTGCTGTCAGTGGGAGGGAAGATTTCCAGGAAGCACAGAGTCTAAAGTTTCATCTTCTACAGCTAATACCAGTGTAGCATTACACCTTGGATTGTCAGCCTCTCTTATCAGGCAAAGTAGATATTTATCTGTGTTGATTTCCCCTTCATTCCATTAACTAGGGTGAAGCTTTAGGCTTTTGGAAAAGCCAAACATCCTCAGGATGAGGATGCGTCCAACTCAGAAGCTCTCAACACAGGAAGGACATGGACATGATGAAGAGGGTCCAGAGGATGAAGCTGGAGCAGCTCTGCTACAAGGACAGGTTGAGGGAGCTGAGGTTGTTCAGCCTGCAGAAGAGAAGGCTCCTGGCAGACCTTAGAGCAGCCCGCCAGGACCTGAAGGGTGCTGCAAGAAGGCTGCAGAGTGACTGTTTGCAAAGGCCTGCAGGGACAGGACAAGGGACAATGGTTTGAAATGACAGAAAAGCAGATTTAGATTGGGTGTTAGGAACAAGTTCTGCACCATGAGTGTGCTATAACACTGCAACAAGTTGCCCAGGGAGATGGTTGAGGTCACATCCTTGAAGATACTCAAGGTCAGGCTCGATAAGGCTGTGAGCAAGCAGGAGGATGTCACTGCTCACTGCAGGGGTGTGATGGTTTGGGATGGATGACCTTTGGAGGTCTCTTCCAACCCAGACCACTCTATGATTCTATGAGCAGCCCCAAAACCAATCTACATCAAGTACATCTATAGTTCACATTAATCCAAGGAATGATTTTCCAAAGCTGGCATTGCCTTTCTGTGGCTTTGCAACATAACTAGATGTCTGCTGAATCCCCTTAGATGGGGCTGATGGGTTAGGGCCAAGGCTGAACCATACCTATGGGCATACAGATTTACAGATGTACACACAAACATCTGGAATGAGCAGAACTGCTTCAGCAAAAGCAGAGGGAAAACCTAACTGAGTCTGGAGGTTTCATACCCTGCCAGCTGGGCTTGCAGGTGGGTTTCACCTGGATTTCCACTTCAGCATCATTAGAAGACCTCTTCTTTCCACAGTCATAGGCTGTCACTGTGAATTTGTAGAGACGATCCCCACTGTACTGCAGCTTCTCTGTGTTCTCAATGTTCCCTGGTTGGCAAAGCAAAGAGATGAAGAGGGAAGAAAGTCTCCTCAAAGATACTTCTTCTAGAAATCACTCTCACTTGGGATCAGCCAAAAATAAAGTGGAGTCTCCCCCATCCAGTGCCACTCTGCACTGGCACAAAATGGCTGCTTTGTGCCTGCACCAGAAGACAGAGGTCAGCAGTGCTCAAAGATTCACACAGCACAGCTCTGCTGGCAAACAGACCTGGGAGTGGGAGAGCAAAGCAGGAGAGGAAGAGCAAAGCAGGAGAGGGAGAGTGACCTGGGAGGTCTGGATTCTTACCATCGTTGTCAATCAGAAAGGGAATGTTGGGAGTCAAGATCTCATAGTAGCAGATCTGGCTGTACTGCGGCGAGCAGTCTCCGTCGATGGCCTCCACACGCAGGATGCGGTCGTACAGCTTGCCCTCAGTCACTGCCACGTGGTACAGCTTCTCCACAAAGACGGGAGCAAACTCATTGACATCGTTCACTCGAACGTGCACTGTGGCCCTGATGCAGGAAAGCAGCACTGTAACTGACCAGCTGACGAGGAGCCACCGCCTCAGCCGCCCTCTAAGTGCGCCAGCCTGACTCCCAGCTGTTACACAAGCAAGGGCCAGGAAAGACACCTTGGTTTCAGTGGTGGCACACAGGAGCTTGGACAATGATTTCTGGCACACAGGAGCTTGGACAATGATTTCCCACCCCAGAGAAAGAGCAAAAGGAATGATGATGTAATCTAGACCTTCTGCCTATATGCAGCACCATAAAATACTGCCCTTAGACACAACTGTCAAGCAGCCCAAATGTCTCATGTATTCACTCCTGCCACTCGGCCCATGGCTCTTACTGACACGTGGAGTTCTGCAGTTAAGGCTAAGAGAAACACACTTCTGGATGAAGGAAGCACTCCCCCAAAAATTTTCAGCTGTGTTTCTGTCACACAGAAATTACTTGCATGGACTTACTTGTGTGACTTCTTGGTATTTGCTCCATCAGGCCCCTCTCCACAGTCATAGGCCTGGATGGTGAATGTGTGCTCCTTATGTGCTTCACAATCCACTGGTTCCTTGGCTCGGATCAGCCCCTCACCTGTAGCTTTGTCCAGGATCACAGCTTCAAAAGGTACCCCTGCCCCATGGATCCTGAAGCCACAGATTTCACCTGGTACACACAAAGGCAGAGGGAAGGGGGAGAAGAATGGTTTGGGTTGAAAGAGACCTTAAATATTAAGTTCCAACCCTCTGCCATAGGCAGGAACACTTCCTACTAGACCAGGTGCTGCAAGGCCCCACCCAACCTGGCAAGAAAGGACTGAGGAGAGTGCATTATGCCTGCTTGTTTCCCTCTCCCATATTTTCTTCCTTTCTCTAACTTACAGTCTCCTTTCTCCCTCATTATCCCCTCTCATTTCCAGAAATTTTTGGTTCCTTAGGAGCTCCTCCTAACATCTCTGCTGTAGGTTGCCCTCTGCTGGAAACTGCTCCCGTGCCAAGCAGTCTCGAGCAGCATCAAGAGAGATTCGAGGTTACAAGGCTCAAGCTAGATCTACTGACACAGTACTGAGAGGGCACCTTATTGCTCCTCTGCATCCCTGAGAAAGGCAAAACAGGCCATGTATTGCAGATAGACAACCTGAGCATCAAGATCCATAATGTCTCATCCACCCACACATACAGGATGTGCACGAAACTGCAGATAGGGTCACCTAAATCGTAAAGTTCAGCTCACAGGGACCACTTTTCCTCTCCCAAAGCTGAGAGAGGATGCATGAGGAAGTTCCAGGCATGGCCTAAGTGAGCCCCAGGCATCTAACCCTCATAAAACCTCACCTGTAGTGTCAGGGATCTGTGTCTCCTGTGAAGGAAGGCAGCACTGCCAGTGAAGTGTGCCCTACCAGCCTTCTCCAGAGCTCAGACACAGAGCTGTGCATGTGAGCGTTGGAAATAGCAAAGCTGCGTCAAGAAGTGGCTGGCTCCACCCTCGCTTGCTCTCTCTAAGGGAAACAGCTCGCAGCATCCTAAATCAAGCTGTGCCCAAGCTGCTTCTGGCCTTCACTGGGGACCTCCTCTGGAACAAGGCCTGGAGGTGATCATTGCCTGGAGAGAGCTGGAATCCAGCACAGCAGCAGTGTCCTCCTGTCCCTGCCTCTCTGCAAGGCTCTTCCTGCTGCGCACCCTGCCCAATGCTGCTGCCCACCTACCTGCATAGTGCAGCGGGGTGCTGCTGCCCACCTACCTGCATAGCTCAGTGGGGCGTCACTGCCCACCTACCTGCATAGCGCAGTAGGGCGCTGCTGCCCAGCTACCTGCATAGCACAGCGGGGCATTGCTGCACACCTACCTCCATAGCACAGAGGGGCATCGCTGCCCACCTACCTGCGTAACACAGCGGGACATCGCTGCCCACCTACCTGCATAGCGCAGCGGGGCATCTTTGTCCAGGGCAAAGAGCGGTGGGTTGAGCAGCACTGTGTTGTCATTCTCCATGATGATGCCTTGGTACTCAGCTTCAATCCAGGGTTTGTGCTTGTTTGCTGCAGTAGATTTGGGGTAAGGGATGGAGCACAAGAATGCATTAAGTGACAGGAAGCAGCAGAGTACCTCCCAGCGGCAGTAGCCAACCATCCCTCCCCTCTTTCTTCTCTGGAAATCAAGAGGTCTGTAGCAGGCTGGGAGGAAGAAGTTCTTTTTCTTTACTTCTACATGTGTCTTGGGACACCTCATCAGAAACAACGTGTTCCTTCTGGCCCCGTTCCTCTATTATTAGAAATATGTGGAGAGGCACCTGGGTGCCCAAGAAAGCTGGAGTTTTTTCAAAACATGAAATCAAGGGTCAGAAGTAGCCTGATTCTGGAGACCAGTTACAAACGCTGAATTATTTAGCTCACTGAAGCCATAATTAAAGAATTCAGGAAGCACCTTCCCTTGGCATGTCCCCAGAGGACGAGTCTCGCATGCAGCCATTATCACTTATACCTTGCATCCCCTGGACTAAGGCCCAGGATCTACACGTACCCAGGCACACTTTCAGTCAGCCATCCTACATGTCTAGCAACCTACTCCGAGTCCCTTGCTCCTTCCTTCCCCACTCTATGGTGAGCACCATATTCCTTTGGCCCCTTCTTGATAATCCCGTTGGCTGGAGCCCAGCCAGGCTTGGCGTGGAGGCAGCAGCCAGCAGGAGGCTCTGAAAAATGTCACAGGCCCAGAAATAGCAAATTAATCTTTATCACAGAGGCTCTGGGGCAGGGAAAGGGAGAAATAAAGGGGGGGGGGAAGGGCGGGAGAGGGGGAGGGGAAGAAGAAGAAAAATCATTACAAATTAAAAACCCCTCCCCCATGCCTGCTCCCTTCCAAATGGACCTCAGAGATTATATTACGTGGCCTAGTTACAACCCCCATTCTCGGATAATCCCCCCCACTCTCCCACCCCTTGGAGACCAAGGTTTATTAGAACCAAGCCGTACTTGGAGCACAGCTTGGCTGGGAGCTGGTGGGGAGCAGGATGCAGAGCTCTTGCCCTCAGGGCAGCTACTAACACTGTGTGAATTCATCCTCTGCAGCACAGGACCCTCGGAAACCATCCCGGCATGGCAGGAGGCATTGACTCAAAAGGGATGAAATCCCTTCCGGCTAAGCACTTCTGCAAGTCGAGGCCAGGGGATGCTGCAGGAGCCCGGGAGTGAGCCGGGAGAAAGGGCAATAGGTCAAGGTGGGAATGCAGGACAAGGCAGTGCAGGCAGACCCAGCCTGGCATAGCAGCAAAGATCATGGGCTGGCATTCCTCCCCCAGTGTGCGGGTTAAGCTTACAAAGCACTGCGTAGGAAAGGCATAGAAACATCCGCCCTGCTCAGTATGCAGGTGGAATCTTCCCTCTGTGCAAGTGCCCACGGTTCACCCCACCCCTCCACTGCCCCCACCAGATTCCACTCCATGATGGCTCCCATCCATGCGCCACACCACTGAGATGGGAATCCATAGCTACAAACACCAAATGTGCCCCGTTGCTGGGGTAACAAGCTGGTGGGAGACAGAAATCCTTCACCACATCCACCTGCAACTTGGGAATCACCAGTCTGATTCCTCAGGAAATGAGTTCCTGGAGATTCAGAGAACTATTCGGGGAATATTTTTAGGATATAGACTCCTACCACCTTCAAGAAAGCTCATGTAAATCTAAAAGAATTTGCCAAAGGTGGGCAGAGCTTTAAATTCAGGAAGGAGAGAGGATATGGCAGGGTGTGAGTGGCCTTGCCTTACCACCAGGCCCCTTGGCAGCAGAGCAGGACAAATAAATGCCCCTGCCCAAGTTAGCAGACGCAGAGCTCTGTGCTGCACCCAACCTGTCGCCCTGTCTCTGCTGAAGCCCAGAGAGCATCCTGAGCTGCCATATTCCCTGATAACCCCGAGCCCCTTGCAGGTTTCAAGATTCACCCACCCCATCAATTTCTTGACGCACTGGCTCCCCTCCAATGGATTTCTCATGCCTGTCTCTGCAGCCACAGCTCTAGAAACCTACATCTTTCTCCATCGCTCTACACGTTCAAAGGACGTCTACATTCATCACAGTGCCGCTGCAGCACCAGCGGTTGTTTTTTTCATACATGTAGCACATAAATACCATTTTCTGTAAACAATCTGCATTATTAACACAGAACTGCACAGTAATTGCTATTGACAGATTGTAGATGGATGGACTAGAATGGGAAGATGGAGATAGGGAATGGTGTTTTGGACACCACAGAGGTCTGTGAAGGAGCAACACATTCTCTGTGAGGATGGGAAGGAAAGCCAGATTTTAACCGCAACAAAAGCCTGGCAAATGGGTGGGAAAGGGGAAACCGCGAGGGACATGCTTGAAGGGTGGGAAAAAAGAAAAAAAAAAAGCGCAGTAGCAAGGGACAGATGGATAAGAGGAAAAGGCTGAAGGCGTCTGAAAGGGCGAAGGGAGCCGGAGCTGCCGGGCAGACACAGAGATGCCCTGACACAGCCGTAGCAGCCGAAGGCAATGAGCAGCGCGCAGCCGGCGGGACCGCCGCGTTGGGAGCGGATGGATGAGCCGCGCTCAATCTGCCCCTCGGCCCCGCCATCTCCCGGGACCGTGCCCGCGGCGCGCCACTGCTCACCTTTGTTGGAGGCGCTGGCGGGAAGCGCGACACAGAAGCAGAGGAGAGGCAGCAGGACGGCAGCGGGGGACCGAGGGTCGCCCATCGCGGCGGCGCCTCCCAGCCCGCCCAGGGCTAGTGGACAGCGACGGGCAGGCTCGGCCCTCCCCGGCGCACGCCCTCGCTCCCGCGGCGGCGGCACCTCCGGCAGCCCTGTACCTCCGCTATCTCCGCCCGGCTCCGCGACACGCCCGGTCCCGCCCCGCCACTGCAGCATGACGTCACGGGCGCGGCGAGCACCGGGCAGCCAATGCGAGGCGCCGCCGCGCCAGGTGCTGCGGAGGGGCTCGGCGGAGCCGCTGTTTTGCCTTCTCGCTGCGATCCGGACAGGGCACGGAGGAGGGGCGAGGGCTGAGGGGGCGGCTTCAAAACTGGCGTTTGGGGCTGCAGGGCGTCGCGGGAGGAACGGGCCGGGGCGCATTGGGGAAAGCCTATGGGTGGCTGCCGCGGCTGCAGGCTACATTCGGAGCCCGCCGCCCACCCGCCGCGGGCTCGGCAGGGTGGAGCTGGCAGCCTGCCGTCGCGTCTCCTCCCCGGGGCGGCCGGGGTGCTGCTCAGAGCAAGCTGGCAGCCACCGGCGCTAAGCGGTATGAGAAGGGGTCGGTGCCGGGGGAAAAGTGCCATGCTGCTGGTTGACAGCCGACAGTTTACCGAGAGTAGCTCCCGAGAAGGGCCGAGGGTGAGGAAGTGAGCAGCCGCTCTCACGTCCTCCCCCGGCCGGGGCGGGGATGCTGGATGCAGGGTCAGGCCCGGCCCTTTCCGCGCCCCCCGGCGCAGGGACTCTTACTGCGGCGGGGAGGCCATGAGCCCGCCTGCCCTCAGAGCTCTCTGCGCCGCGGGAGCAGTACCGGCACGCCCGGCGAGCGAGCTTTGTCCCGGCTCTGTCCCGATCCCGCTCCTCGCTCTCGTTTGTCCTCACCGTCCCTCTGCCTCGAGATGCCTCCCAACCTCACCGGCTACTACCGCTTCGTCTCCCAGGAGAACATGGACAATTACCTGCGCGCTTTGGGTAATTCCACCCTCCTCATCCTGCTCTTTTTCCTACTTTGAACTTTACAGTCTCCAAAAATGCCAGAAGTTAGGAAGGGGTTTGGGAACTCTCTGGACCTTCTGTCTGCGACTGTCACTTTTGCGCTCGTGGTGGGAGTAGAGAAGAGGTGTGACGGCTGCGGCTCCCCGACGGCAGGAGTGGAGCAGCTCCGTGGGAACGCTGCTAGAGGAGTTCAACCCCAGGTCTTCCCTCCCTCTCACCCTCCAGATATCAACGTGGTCCTGCGGAAACTGGTTTGCCTTCTGAAACCCGACAAAGAGATCATCCACACGGGAGATCATATGGTCATCCGCACCATCACCTCTCTGCGGGACTACGTGATGGATTTTGACGTGGGAGTCCAGTTTGAGGAAAACCTGGAGCCTGTGGACGGGCGGAAGTGCCAGGTGAGAAGCTCAAGCAGCGCAGTTTGGCAGTAGACTGGGGTGGATTGCAAGTTGAGGGACCAGCTGAGAGCCCAGCCCAGAGCCGCTGTGCCTCTGCAAGTCCACGAATAAGTGGTTCTACAAGTAAATCAGTCACAGCAAAGGGGAAGAGCACCGAGCAGACAGGAACCCAGTGCTTTGGAGTCCAGAGGGTACTGTCCTCTGGAGCAGAGCCCTGGAAGGACACAGCGTTCACCCACTTGAGTGCTCAGTTACACTTGGAAGCCAGTGGGTCATTCACCTACCACAAAGCATCCATCCCAGGAAGCCACTAGAGACACCAGGTCAGGGACTGCATTCCGAAGTGTGTCTGAAAGAAGCACTGTTGTTGTTGGAAACCTGCATTGCCAGATCTTGGGACCTTCCCTCCTTTTTTTTTTTTTTTTTTTTTCTTTTTCTTTTTTTCCCACAGACAACTGTCTCCTGGGAGGGGGATCAGCTGGTGTGTGAGCAGCTAGGAGAGAAGAGGAACCGAGGTTGGAGGCACTGGCTGGAGGGGGACCGGCTGCATCTGGTGAGGAGGGGTCCAGCGCTGCTCACTAAATCCCATCCCAGCGGGCAGCAGGGGTGGGGACACAACACACAGCGCCGGGCTCTGAACCGCGGCAGTTTCCTTCCAGCTCCTCTCAGACTCCAGTCCCAGCTCAGTGGGAGCTGCCACCACTTGACACAAACATCCTCGCCCAGGGTTTAAAAGTTAACAGGGCTTCCCAGAGGCGACGGCCCTGCCCTGCAGCCCGGCCCGCTGCAGCCGTGGGAGGGCCGGGGAGGGCTTGCAGCAGCCTGCAGCCCGTGGGGCTCCAGCTTGCAGCGGAGGGGCAGGCGGGGCTGCGGAGGGGCAGGCGGGGCTGCAGCGGCGGCAGCTGGGGCTTGGCGAGAGCAGTCAGCAGCCAACCTAAACTCCTCTTTCGACCTTTTCCCAGCGCATGACTGTTGAAGACGAGGTCTGTGTGCAGGTTTTCCAGAAAGTGAAGTGAGCACTCTTCCCACGGGGATGCCCGGAGGGAGCCCAGTACCAGCTGCCCCGGATTAAAAGCCAGCAGGAGCCGAAGGCGCTGAGCCCACCTTGTGGCAGTGTCTTTTCTTAATACCTCGCCTCACAGCCGGGGGGTGGAACGGGACGGGACCCACGGTCTGCAGTCCTGGCGGCGCCGGGCTATGAGGAGGGCGAGACGGCCGCGGGGAGCCCGGTGCGGGTGATGGGTTGGAAGCGGCACGGAAGGGTCCTTTCAGAATAAGAGCTGGGGAGGGTGTGGGGGAACCGTGAGAGTGGGCAAGGATGGCTAAGGCTTGCCCCTTTTCTGCAGCCACCAACACCAGAACAACAGATGTCCTCTCCCATCCCCTGGGGAGCCTTGAGCAGGAGGGTGGAAAGCAGGACTTGACCTTCAGAGTCAATGATTTTTAGGTAGTAGTGTGAAATCCGAGGGCTGGGGCAAGGGAACTAAGCTCATGCTTCACAGCACTCCTGAGAAGGTCCCATGGGTGAGGAAGGCTCAGGCTCACCTACTGCTGTAACCATGGCCATGACTTCTAGGCCTAGCACTCTTCTGGCATTCCTGGCAGCATCTCCCCATGGCCATTGTAGTTGCCCTGGTTCACAGCTCCTTTCTGTAGAGATCAGGAGAGAACCAAAGGAGATGAGGTATCCTGAAAAGCTAGGCAGTGCCCAAAACAGAGATGTCCTTTGATGAAGACACCAGATGAGATATACATGAGCCAACAGGCAATTATTTCTGAAGGACACTTGTGGTTACAACCCAACAAAAGGCTGAAGGGTAGGAGACACAGACATTGTAGTCACTGACATCACAGAGAAGCAAGAGTAGGCAGATTTAGAAACCACAGGCTCTTTTCAAGATGAGAAAATGCATTCCTTTTTTACTCCAGCAGCTGATCTAAAGAGCAATATTTTTAAAAATTGTTTCTTTTCAGGTAACGGCAAAGATCAGTGCCATGAGAAACATCCATCCAGAACACATGATAAGCAAGGGGCTAGGGAGCTGCAGCTCTACTTAAAACGTTGACACTTGGCTCTTCAGGTTGTCTCTGAGGACATCCTAGGCTGCAGCACCCTGTCAATATCTAGAGTGCAAGAGTACCACTGAGTGGGACACAATCAAACCCAACAAGCAGGCACAGCCATGCCATCTAGCATGTCCTTTACCTGCTCACCTCCACGACCCATCATTCTTTCTAAGACTGCTGGGTTCAGTTTTGGGCCTCTTGTTACAAAAGAGGTCCTGGAGCACATCCAGAAAAGGGCAACAAAGCTGGTGAAGAGTCTGGTGAGGAGCATCTGAGGGAACTGGGGTTGTTTAGTCTGGAGAAAAGGAGGTTGGAGTGAGTTGTGGGTTGGTCTCCCTAGTAACAAGTGATAGGATGAGAGGAAATGGCCTCAAGTTGCACCAGAGGAGGTTTAGGTTGGCTATTAGAAGAACCTTCTTGACTGAAAGGGCTCTCAAATTCTGAAACAGGCTGCCCAAGGAGGTGGTTGAATCTCCATCCCTGGAGGTGTTTAAAAGTGGTAGAGATGTGGTGCTGAGGGACACAGTTTACCATCAGGTTTGGCAGAGTTAGAGAATGGTTGGACTTGATCTTAACACTCTTTTCCAACTCAAACAATTCCATGGTTCTATTATATTCTAAAAAGCTTCTGCATTATCTCTGTTGTAGCACAAGGTTTCAAAAGGCAGCTGAAGCTGGTGTAGCTGTTGCCCTCTTTGTCCACCTCCATCTGCTAAGAGCCCTTCTGAGCTGTTTCTGATCCCCTGGTGAATGCTTCATAACTCACTTCACCATGTCCAGGCTAGTATCTTCCAGATCCTGTGATCAAGAACTAATCAATTCATTTTAGGACCTGCAGCACAAGCTGGCACAAACTTCAGTTTTCTGCTTTGATGGTAGACAGCTATTGCATTGAGGTGGTGAGCCAGACCCTTCCATTGCCTTGCCAATCACACTGTTGTCATTTAAGCCCATGAGGTGAGGGGCTGACTGAATTGCTTCTGTCTGGTTGCTAGGCATCATACATCCATAACAGCCTCTGGTCTTCATAGAATTACAGAATCCTCAGGTTGGAAGTGACCTCAGAGCTCATCTACTCAAACCTCCCCACCATGGGCAGGGACATCTCTCAACTAGACTCAGCTTCTCAAAGCCTCGTCCAGCCTGTCCTTGAACCCCCCCAGGGAGGAGACATCCACAACATCCCTGAGCAGCCTGTTCTAGAGTCTCACCCTTGTACTGAAGAACTTCTTCCTAAGATCCAGTCTAATCCTGCTCTCCCTCAGCTTCAAACCACTGTCCCTTGTCCAGGAGGCAGGTGGTTGTGCCAGAATCCTACATAGGAATGGTACCCATTTAGTGCAGTCCATGTGCATCACAGTCATAATGGACAGCATTCAGAGCTGTTCTAAGGCTTCAGTTAGTAAGTGCAGCACCAGTAATTCACTGCTCCTTCTTTTATGATGACATTATAGGTGTGATGCCCAAGTCAGGTGGTGACTTTGCACAGCAAAACTCTATTCCTGAGACGCAAGTTTGTGGGAGGTGAGGATGCTTGCACAAGGCAGGAGATAAAGTTTGCTATGTCCAGGCTCAGTGGTAAGCCACTAGGTAGTGCAGATCTGGCTGAGTGAAGCCCACTCTGCCAGAGGCAATGTCACCAGAAGGCTATAATAGTTAGTCAAATCAAGGGGTTGAAGGTAGAGTGCCCTGGGAAAGAAGCTCAGTACAGGTGAGCCTGGGCCTGTGGCCCTCGTGTAGGGTAGTGTAGGTGGTGTATCTGTAGGAGGCCCAACAGGGGTATTTCTCTGTCCTCCTCACTTTAGGTTTGAGGATAAAGTATCCAGCCTCTCAGATGAGAAGGTCTGCATGTCAGAGCATGATCTCATAGCTTCTGAGGCTCTAGAACCAAGTCTCTTTCCAATGACTCCTGTGCTCAAAGCATGAGTCTCCTCTCTCCATAAGAGGATATTGGCATCTTTGTGCTGAAGACCTACAATTGCTTTGCTTTGCTATTGTCTGGATTTATTGTCCAGTCTTCTTGCAGCCCACCCAACTCAAGCAGGCAGCATACGATTGCTAGTTTTGGCATCCTGTATTTGGCCCTGAAGCAAAGAAAGGCAGAGACATCCTCTGCCAGGTGCTCCCTGGATCCCACCTCACGTGAAGAAGATTGCACAGAGCATCTGAAGGGGAACACCTTCAGTGGGAGCACTGGAGCAGGATTGGGGGCATAGCTGCACTGTCCAAATCATAGAATCGTAGAATGGTAAGGTTGGAAGGGACCTCAAAGATCATCTAGTTCCAACCCCCTGCCATAGGCAGGGACAGCTCCCACTAGTACAGGTCACTCAAGGCCTCATCCAACCTGATCTTGAACACCTCCAGGGAGGGAGCAGCCACAACCTCCCTGGGCAACCTGTGCCAGTGTCTCACCACGCTCACTGGGAAGATGAAAGCCACTCTGCTAGGAGCTTAACCATAACATCAAGACCTTTTCCAGGTCTGCACTTATCCTGGCTCCCCTCACCTCGCTGAGGAGCCTGTCGGAAGCTTGACTGTTCAATCTCTTGCATCTCAGCCAGCAGGTCATCCATCTTAAAGGTCTGAGGTGCACGGGACAGTAAAGGGGCATTCTGCTCTTGCAGGAACTCTCCAACCAGCTGCCAAAGACAGATACAGATTATAAACAGCACAGAAGTGAACAGACAGAGCCATAGAGAATGAGAGAGCATCCTGCTCTGCTGTGCCCTAAGGAGGCCTCATCTGGAGTATAGTGTCCACTCCTGGGCTCCCCAGTTCAAGAGAGACTGGGACCTACCGGAGAGAGTTCAATGGAGGGCCACAGAGATGCTGAGGGGACTGGAGCATCTTTCCTATGAGGAGAGGCTAAGAGACCTGGGGCTGTTAAGCCTGGAAAAGAACAGTCTGAGAAGGGATCTGATCAATATCTAAAGGGTGGTGGGAAAGAGGATGAGGCCAGGTTCCTTTCTGGGTGGTGGTGCCCAGACAGGACAAGGGGCAATGGGACACAAACTGGAGCACAGGAACTTAAGGAAAAACTTCTTTACTGGGAGGGTGCTGGAGCACTGGAGCAGCCTGCCCAGAGAGGCTGTGGAGTCTCCTCTGGTGGCCTTCCAAACCCACCTGGACGCGTTCATGTGCAACTTAATGTAGTCGAAGCTGCTTCTGCAGGGCGGTTGGCGTCGGTGATAAGAGAGGTCCCTTCCCACCGCACCCCGGTGGGACTCGCGGACCCTGTGGCCAGCAGGGGGCAGTAGGCGGCAACCGGCACCGGCCCGCTGGAGCCGGCAGTCACTTTCGTTTCCCTCCCTCCGCCCCTGCCCAGCGGGCCGCGGGGTGCCCGCGGAGCGCAGCTGCCGCAGGACTGGCTGGGGGTGCGCGGCGGCGGAGCGCAGACATGTGAGTGAGGGCGGCTGGGGAGCGGGGCAGGTAACGNGCAATGGGACACAAACTGGAGCACAGGAACTTAAGGAAAAACTTCTTTACTGGGAGGGTGCTGGAGCACTGGAGCAGCCTGCCCAGAGAGGCTGTGGAGTCTCCTCTGGTGGCCTTCCAAACCCACCTGGACGCGTTCATGTGCAACTTAATGTAGTCGAAGCTGCTTCTGCAGGGCGGTTGGCGTCGGTGATAAGAGAGGTCCCTTCCCACCGCACCCCGGTGGGACTCGCGGACCCTGTGGCCAGCAGGGGGCAGTAGGCGGCAACCGGCACCGGCCCGCTGGAGCCGGCAGTCACTTTCGTTTCCCTCCCTCCGCCCCTGCCCAGCGGGCCGCGGGGTGCCCGCGGAGCGCAGCTGCCGCAGGACTGGCTGGGGGTGCGCGGCGGCGGAGCGCAGACATGTGAGTGAGGGCGGCTGGGGAGCGGGGCAGGTAACGGCAGGGGTAGCCCTTCCCAGCAAGGAGAAGAGGTCCTGCTCGCTGCCCCTCCGTTATAGCTTTGCTAGCATGCGGAGGTGAGGAAGAAGGATCTTCCTGGCTGCTGTTTTCACGAGATCGGGTGGTGAGCAGGAGGGCAAGCAGAGAGATCTGCAGAATGGGAGCGAAAAAAACCCAACAAACGAGTGCCAACTTCGGGAGGAGAGAGCTGCCCGGGAGGCACTGCAGGGCTGCTTCTTGGCAAAGCGAGCTTGAGCTCTTCAGCCCCTCACCAAAAGAACCGGGCAAAGGTCCTAGCAGCAAGCAGAATGCCTCCCTGGCCCAGAGCCAAGGGGAACCCAACCTGCCCTGCTGCTAAGGGACTGCTGGGAGCCAGCAGACATGGCTTAGGGAATTCACTTGTGATCCTTCAAGCACTTTGATTGCTGAATCTCTGGGGTATGATGCTTGCTGGAATCTGGGCAGCACTGCTGTCTTCAGTTACCTTCCTTATTTCTAAGCGATCCAAGGCAGAGGCTGGACCTGCAACTAGGCCTTCTTTGTTCGGATTCCCCTTAGTGCTCAAGCCACTTGTGAAGCCTCCCCTGATTTTGGATGACCTAATTTTGTGACATGTCCTGCTTTCATGTTCACAGGAATCTGCCTTTTCCCTTGTGGGCCTGCCTCTTTTTTGGAGTGACCAGTTCCAGTCTGGTCCCAGGAAGCCTTTTTGGGCAGATCAGATCTCCTGGTTATCCCAAACCATATCCCAACAATAACGTCAGCATTTGGAACATCCATGTCCCAAAAGGCTATGTGGTGAAGCTGACTTTCAAATATTTTGATCTGGAGCCATCTGAGTCCTGTTACTATGACTATGTTAAGGTATGTGCATAGGTACCTGGGCCAAGGGGTGGCTGGATTTGGGAGTCTAGTGGCCACCACATGCAGTGGTTCTTCATTCACCTGGCCTCCTCTCATGCTTTCCATAAAGGAAAGGAGTTAAGGGTAGAGATGATTGGAGCAGGTACTGGCAGCTCATGGCTGGGTAATAGTGATGCATGGAGCAGGCTGAATCTTGGGAGGCTGCAGTGATTTCCCCTTGACCTTGACAGATCAAAGCAGACAAGAAGAACTTGGGCCGATACTGTGGGCAGCTTGAGTCAACCACAGGCAATCACCCAGGAAGAAAGGAGTTTGTTTCTGAGGGGAACAGGATGCAGCTGGAGTTTCACTCTGATTTCTCCAACGAAGACAACGGCACAGTAATTCCCTACAGGGGCTTCCTGGCCTATTACCAAGCTGTGGGTGAGTGGGCAGTGCCCTCAGCATGCAGAAAGAAGCCTGCGTGGCTCAACCAGTTTTAGTTCTTGTCAGGCAAATAGAGAGAAGCTGTAAGCAAGCATATGGACCTCTGTGTGCTTTGACTGTACACCAGAGAGGCTTAACACTTTCCTCCCCTTGTCCCTCTGTCTTCTGTGTCTTCAGACCTTGATGAATGTGACCCTAACAATGATGCTGAAAACGACGAAAAGCCTAAGTGCCAGCACTTCTGTCACAACTATGTGGGTAGCTACTTCTGTTCTTGCCAGCCTGGCTACCAGCTTCAGAGTGATCAGCACTCCTGCAAAGGTAACTTGAAATTTTGAAAGATCAGAGGGCTCCAGGGAAGGAACCTGACAGCTAGGAAGGGTGGGAGCAGTTGGCAGCGCTGCAGAAGACACAGCTTCACAGGGTGACCTCTGCTCCCTTCCTCTCCACCAGTACAGTGCAGCAGTGAGTTGTTCACAGAGGCATCTGGGTACCTGAGCAGCCCTGAGTACCCTCAGCCCTATCCTGAACATCTCCGGTGTAACTACAGCATCCGTCTGCAGAAGGGCCTGTCTGTCACCCTCCAGTTCTTGGAGCCCTTTGAGATTGATGACCACCAGCAGGTCCACTGTCCTTATGACCAGCTCAAGGTACCGAAGATTAATAAACTCTTCTTTCAACCCTGGGCAGGAACTGTGGGGACACCACTATGAGGATGTGAAAGATGGGATGAGTACAAGGAGTATGCCCCAGCATGAAGGCCTGAGCTCCTCTCTGGTCCCTTCCTCCGTGCACTTAAATGCCACTCTCCTGGGGTCAGAGGCTCTGGGTGACAGTCCTTGTGAGTGGAGCCAAAAAAGTTGTCCTTCTTTCAGTTTTATCTCAGGGTTTGAAGGGGTTGACAGCTCTGATCGTCACGATAAAGGAGAAGCAGAGCTTGTGGTAGGTCAGCACAGTTCTGCTGTCAGCAAAGGTGGATGAGACAACCAGCCCTGGTCAGCACCACAAGCACTGTGGCAGGCTTGGGCTGGGTTGCAGTGAGGATACAGGGGCAGAGAGGCATGAGTGTTTGTGTCACTGTGAGAGGTGTTCTCACCAGGTTCAAGCACGAGGGAGAGAGATTGGTGAGTTCTGTGGCAAGGAGTCACCTGGCAGCATTGAAACCAAAAGCAATGAGGTGGACATACTCTTCTTCACCGATGAGTCAGGCTTCAGCCGTGGCTGGAAGATCCACTACACCTCAGAGAGTAAGGCACTTCCCTGGGGGCAGCTGCAGCCTGGTTACACTGTTAACACCAACTCACTTTGTCCCTTTCTCTCACAGAAATACCATGCCCACAGCCTGTCCCTCGGGATCCGTTTTCCATCATCAGAGACCCACAGCCTGTCTATCGATTTCAGGACTATTTCATTGTCAGCTGCAAGACTGGGTATAACCTCATGCAGGTGAGATCCCTTCTCCACTCCCTTCAGCCACCTTCTGGCTTCTCTCTAGTTTGTGTCCTTCACCTCTCAGTAATTTCTTTGGAGACTTCACTCATGACAACCTCTTGCAGTTTCTGTTTCTTCCTTGCTTCTTTCCTATTGGCTCTCTTCCAGTGGATTCTCCTTTCCTAGCTCCTTTCCTTATGCAGGTACAGTTTGATGTAGCCCTGGTAGAAGATGAGGGATGTAAAATCAGACTCCATGTAGAATGGAGTTACCTGCTCCCTTGCCATTCTATTGCCACGACTGGGTAGTGCCTCAGACTTGGCACAGCTTTATGGCTGCTGACAACTTGCTATGAGTTGGTAGTCTGTGGCACACAGAGGGTAGAGGGAAAAGAGCAAAGCAAAGCAGCTGGAACACATTACAGAGCAACCACTGTTGGGCAGCAATGAAAAGACAAGCAGATAATATTGTGGTGTGGGGAAGGCAAGCTGAGGCCCCACACAACCCCCAGAGATGGTTTTCTCTCCCATGCAGGGTGACCAAAAGCTGAAGTCCTTCACAGGTGTCTGCCAGGCTGATGGGACGTGGCATCAACCCATGCCTCGCTGTGAAAGTGAGTTACCTGAGAACAGGGATCGTGCTCCTGTTGTGCTCTTTCCTCTCCAAGAACGTGGGGAGTTTGGCCTCTCTGACTCCATTTGCCTGTGGCCATAGACTCGTGGGTGTGCTGGTTGGAAGGACCTGTGGAGGTCCACTGCTGACTTTCATTACATCTTTCTGCTTGCAAAACCCGAAATGTTTTTCCTCCCTTAACATAAAAAGATCACTAAAAAAATCACTATTATGTTATAACTTCTAACAGAGAAAGATCCTACTTTGAGATCCCTGAGGAACTGCAGGTCTCCTCCTGCTCTCCTAACTGGTCTTTCACATCATGGCCAGGAGCCAAGCCTGCAGGCAGGGAGGCTGTCCTTGAGTCATCTCTTTGCTCTTGTTCTTTTTTTGCAGTTGTGAACTGTGGCAACCCTGCAGAGCTGCCCAATGGAGCATTCAGCTATCTCAACACACCTGCAAACAATGAGTACCAGTCAGTGATCACCTACCAGTGCAATGAGCCATATTATCACATTGTCACCGGGACAGGTGGTGGTGAGTCCTAATCCCACACTGACAGCTGTGCATGAAAAGCCCTCTCAGGTTTCCAGTTAAGAGTTGTCTTTGCTCCCTGAGCTTAAGGCTCAGCCCTTCCTCCTGTGAAAGCTCTCCAGCCTTTTGCTGGCTCTGCAGCATAGCTCCTGAGCTTGCTGTTGCAGCCTGTTCCTACCCTGCTTTGTTCTAAAAGTCATCACATCCCTCCTGCACACTCTCCTTAACTAACGAACTTCCTTCCTCCTACCCCAGGCCTGCAGGCCTGATCTCATTCACTCCCCTCTCTTCCTACAGAGAGGTTCACCTGCTCCTCGGAGGGAACCTGGGTGGATGGAGATGGCCAGGTGAAGATTCCTGCCTGCTTGCCAGGTCAGTAAAGAGTTCTGACTGTCTGGTGTTCACTGATCAGTGCTTATGATCGCTGCAAAGCCAGGAGAAGGTGCAGGGAAGGGGGTGAGGATAATGGCATTGGGGAGGGAGGGTGGATGGAGATGATCAGGTGAAGATTCCTGCCTGCTTGCCAGGTCAGTAAAGAGTTCTGACTGTCTGGTGTTCACTGATCAGTGCTTATGATCGCTGCAAAGCCAGGAGAAGGTGCAGGGAAGGAGGTGAGGATAATGGCATTGGGGACGGAGGAGAGGGAAATCTATCCAGGCAGGCAAAAATAAGGTGGAATTGATCAGTCATGGTGTAGAAAAGAGAAAGACAAGCCGGGCCGACAGAGGGCATCATCATCTTGCATCTCTCTGCAGTGTGTGGGAAGCCAGACAACCCCGTGTCTGAAGTGCAGCGCATCTTGGGCGGCAGGTCAGCCAGGAGAGGCAGCTTCCCCTGGCAGGCTCTGACTGGCATCCACGGCCGAGGGGGTGGCGCGCTCCTGGCCGATCGCTGGATCCTGACCGCTGCCCACACCGTCTTACCCAAGGGGGCAGGGGGCCGCAATATGAGCCTGGACCAGCTGGCAGAGGAGGCGAATGTTTTCCTCGGGCACACCAAGGTGGAGGAGCTGCACAAGCTGGGTAACCACCCTGTACGCAGGATCTTCGTCCATCCAGATTACGACCCCGAAGCCGAGTATGACTTCAACGGGGACATCGCCCTGCTGGAGCTGAAGCACCCAGTAACCCTGGGCCCTACAGTGCTGCCCATCTGCCTCCCAGATCCCACCGACACTGTGGCCTACCTGGATGGACACATGGGCTACGTGAGTGGCTTCGGCGTGGAAAAGAACTTCATTTCCAATGATCTGAAGTATGTGAGGCTGCCTGCAGTCGCTCGAGACAAGTGTCAGCGCTGGCTGGACAGCAAAAGGAGAGATGTACCCATGGTCTTCTCTGAGAGCATGTTCTGTGCTGGCTTCCTCACAGTGAAGCAGGACACCTGCCAGGGGGATAGTGGCAGTGTCTTCACCGTGTTAGACACTGCAAGGGGTCGCTGGGTGGCCACTGGTGTTGTTTCTTGGGGTATCGGCTGTGGTGAAGGTTATGGCTTCTACACCAAGGTCCTCAGCTACTTGGACTGGATAAAGGGGATAGTGGGGGAGGACTGGCTCTAAATGTGCTGAAGGATTGCTGACAGCACAGAAATTTCCAGGCACAGCAAATTGTATCTACAACTTTTGAAGGTGTCCCAAAGGCTTCTCAAACACACAGGCCATGCAGTCGGTATCATGAGCTCTTCTGAAGGCCACCACACTGTTTCACACAATCACAGAATGGTAGGAGGTGGAAGTGACCTCCAGGGATTATCCATTCCAATCCCTCTGCCACAGCAGCATCACCTAGGGCAGGTCACACGGGAACACATCCAGGTGGGCTTGGAATGTCTCCAGACAAGGAGACTTCACAACTTCTCTGGTTTGGTGGATTCTTGGTGGTACCATCAGAACTTCAGAACCAAGCTGTTGGCAGCTTGTGGGACACCTTTGTGGACATTGTAATTCTTTCAGATCTTCTAACTGGATGAAGCCTTAATAATCTGAGGAAATGTCATGGCAGCAGGACGAGTGTTGGGAGTGCTGAGGGCATCGTCAGACTCCTGCAGTCTGCTTTTGTGCTCTGTTGTGCATGGGAAGGTTGCAGGACAGCAGACTTTGTGGAAGGATGTGAAACTTTGTGCTGAGGACAGTGTGCATTTGCCCATGGCATCAGTGAGGTCCTATGAATATTAAAGGCATGGCTGGAGAAATGAGCTGGGATGGGTTTCTGTCTTTGTCTTTCACAGCTGCTAAGTATTTCCCATCACTGAAGGTCAGTCCTGGCCTTTCTGTAGGGTTTGATTCACCTCCCACTGAAGTGCTGCCAGGCTCTGCAGCATTTCCAGCTCTTCAGCCACATGTGACAGTTGTTCACCTGTCACAAAACTGTTGTGACATTACCAAGTCTGAATCTCCAGGTGGCTTCAGGGCAGGCACAAAGAAGTTGTCCTTGTGATGCCACATGCAAAACAGAGGGAAGACAGCAGCAAGTGTCAGTGAGAAAAGAGCCCAGGGCAGAATCAGAATTTGAGGATGGATTTTTTTAATGCTCTATGAGCCCTGACATTTTATCAGTGCTATAGACAGTGGGATCAAGGGCACCAGCAGCAGGTTTGCAGAGGACACCGAGCTGAGTGGTGCTGTCCATATGCCAGAGGATGGGATGTCACACAGAGGGACCTGGACAAGCTGGAGAGGTGGGCCCAGGTGAACCTCATCAGGTTCAAGAAGCCTAAGTGCAGGGTCCTGCACCTGGGTTGGAACAATCCTTGCCAATCCAGGCTGGGGAATGAGGAGATGGAAAGCAGCCCTGAGTCACCAAGAGAACTGAAGTCTGCAAGAGCTTGCCAGAGGAACTCTAGAGGTAAGGAGACAGCTAGCTGCCTTCTCCCACTGCTCTGAGACACACAGCTTCAGATTTTCTCAGGTGCTGCTGTCTGTCATTTGCTCTTGAGATAAGAGCCCCTGCAGAGTGACCTGTGACACTGCACAGCTGGTGTCAGTCCAGCTGTGATCTCCAGGGAGCACGGGTTTTTCTCGTTTGTCTGGGCAAGGAGGGAGCATGAGAGGCAACCAAAGCATGGAAAAATGAGGTGCCCAGTGCTTCAGAAGCAGTGGGATAACTCTGGAATGGGGAGGGAGAAGGAAGAATGAGACAGTGGGGTGGGGGAGGGGGTATTCCAGGTGAATAAGAGGGAATTCCTGGGATGCTGAGTGAGTACAGATGGCAACAACAAAACACCCAATTCTTAAGTCCTTGTAAAAGCTGGAGAAAGTTACTGCAAAGCTGTCTAAAAGAATCTTCTGCTTTGCAAGTGACCAGGAGAGAGGACACGGAGGGCATGGATTGCTTGGCCCAGATCCCTATGGGGATCTGTGCCTTTCCTAGGATTAGCCACCATTCTGCTTCTCTTCCCCTCTGCTGTCCTGAACTAAGGTCAGCAGTTTGTCTTCCTGGCCTCTTCCAGACAGATTGGAGTTAGTCAGTTAGCAAGTGAGTTAATTAGTGTGCCACTGCCTGCCTGAGCAGCTTTGCAGCCATGGAAGCTAAGGAAATGTCTTTACTTAAGTCTGAAGGTCACTGTTTCAGAACTTAAAATGCATTCATTTTCCTCAAACTCTGCTTTGTAGAGCTGAAGGATCCATCACAGAGCAGAACAGAGATTTCCTAAGAGGCAGACACAGCAGTCTGTAAGATTTCCAGTGGCTCACCAGCTCTTGGGGCATGTCTGTGTGATTTATAACTCTGTAGTGCAGGCTGTGAAGGGACAAACTGGTCCTAGAATGGCACCAGTGATTAGTGAGTTTCTTTGCCAGAATATTGTCACCTCTGTGCACCAGAGGCACATAGCTGAGGTCAGAGAATCATAGGATGGTTTGGNGCAGGACTAACTGCAGAGCCTCAGGGCCCTGCTGGGGAAATTCTGAAGATCATAGAATCAATCAGGGTCGGAAGGAACCACAAGGATCATCCAGTTCCAACCCCCCTGCCAGACACCCTACCCTAGATCAGGCTGCCCAGAGCCTTATCCAGCCCAGGGAAGATTCCTGTCTTTTCTGGAGCTTATTCCAGCGCCTGAGCCACACCCTGGGAAAAAGCCCAACTGGAAATTCCCTTCCTGCAGTTTGTGTTTCTTGCCTCTTGACCTGTCACTGCTCACCATTCAGCTTTTTATTTTCCAGCTCTCCTGCAGGCACCTGAGCACAGCAGTTAGATTCTAGTCTTAGCTTCCTCGTTTTCAGGATGAACAAAGTTGGCTGCTTCTGTCTTTCATCAGATGCTGTTTGCATCAGGTCCTTCACCATCTTAGAGGAAGGACATCTGTGAGTGATTCATAGCCTCATAGACTTGTTTGGGTTGGAAGAGACCTTAAAGCTCATCCAGTTCCAAGCCCNAGCTCCATGGCAGCCTGGAGTAATTACCAGGGATGGGCACTTTCCTTTTGCACTCCAAAAGATGGCAGGTGAGATGGATCCACCTGTTTAGCAACGAGAAGGAATGAGTCTAAAACTTCACAGGGGAGTAAACTTGGCAGATAGAGATCTAAAAGTGAACAGCAGTCAATGTCCTTTGGGTCACAGGTCTCCAGCAATGTGGTGTGAGACCCTTGGTCATCAGCCCAACAACAAACCAACCTTTTGCTTGGCACCTAAAAGAGTGCAGGAGTCATCTTCCAGTAGCTGGCAGACACCTTCCTCACCATCTCCTGCACTCTCAGAAAAAAATTAGGCTGCAAGAGTTCTCTTGTCCAACCCACTGCTGGCATTAGGACTAACTGCAGAGCCTCAGGGCCCTGCTGGGGAAATTCTGAAGATCATAGAATCAATCAGGGTCGGAAGGAACCACAAGGATCATCCAGTTCCAACCCCCCTGCCAGACACCCTACCCTAGATCAGGCTGCCCAGAGCCTTATCCAGCCCAGGGAAGATTCCTGTCTTTTCTGGAGCTTATTCCAGCGCCTGAGCCACACCCTGGGAAAAAGCCCAACTGGAAATTCCCTTCCTGCAGTTTGTGTTTCTTGCCTCTTGACCTGTCACTGCTCACCATTCAGCTTTTTATTTTCCAGCTCTCCTGCAGGCACCTGAGCACAGCAGTTAGATTCTAGTCTTAGCTTCCTCGTTTTCAGGATGAACAAAGTTGGCTGCTTCTGTCTTTCATCAGATGCTGTTTGCATCAGGTCCTTCACCATCTTAGAGGAAGGACATCTGTGAGTGATTCATAGCCTCATAGACTTGTTTGGGTTGGAAGAGACCTTAAAGCTCATCCAGTTCCAAGCCCCTTGCCAGGGACACCTCCCACTAGATCAGAGTGCTCAAGGCTTCATCCAGCCTAGTCTTGAACACCTCCAGGGAGAGGCAACCTCCCTGGGCAACCTGTGCCAGTGTCTCACCACCCTCACTGGAAAAATTTCTTCGTAGTCTCCAGTCTCAATATCCCCTTTTCCATCTCAAAGCCATTCCCCCTCATCCTGTCACTCCAAACCCTTGTTAAAAGTCCCTCCCTAGCTCTCCTGCAGTCCCCTTTGGGTATTAGAAGGCTGCCCTAAGGTCTCCTGGGAGCCTTCACTTCTCCAGGCTGAACAGCCCCAACAGGCTGTCCCCACAGGGGAGGTTCTCCATCCCTCTGACCATCCTGATGACCTCCTCTGGACCTGCTCCAGCAGTTTCATGTCCCTCTTATGCTGGGGGCACCAGAACTGGAGGCAGTGCTGCAGTAGTGCTCTCAGCAGAGCAGAGGGGCAGAAGCCCCTCCCTGTGCTGCTGCTCTCCCTGCTTTGGATGCAGCTTTTCTTCTGATGCAGTGATCTAGGACTTTCTGGAGCAGGAGACACCCCTAAAGCACGCCAGGTAATCTTCTCCCACAGCACTGCCTTCCCTAAACCAAGCAAGTTTTATTTCTTATCCAACACAATAAAGCTTAAAAAAGAAAAACCTGAGAACAGGTGAATGGAAAGATTTTGAAGATGTCTTTTCTGCTCAGCTTAATTCAGAAGTCTGATGTCCTCATTGCTGCTAATAGCTGGTCAGTGAGATGCAACCATCTCAAATGAACTTCTTAAAGACTCTTAATGGGGAGGTGAGGTGGCATGAGTTAGAGGCTGACAAAAGCTGGCAGCATGGTGGGTCAAAATGTGGCTAGACACTTAATTTAGAGAGTTTCAAGGAGACCTAGAAGTGAGGAGAAGAAAGGCAATGTAGACACAGCAGCACCCTGCACAGACAGCAACTGGGACATTCTTTAATGCTGTTAAATACAATACAATACTTTAATGCTGAAAAATACAAGAAATGCATTAAAAAAAAAAAAAAAAAAAAGAAACCAGGCTGGGAACCAATCCTTTTTCTCTCCTCTTCATTGAAATTCTCCTGTGAGCATGGCTACTTCTTCTCCAAGTGGGAAAAAAATGGGAAAGGAGAAGAGCAGAGGGAGCCTCTTGCTCCAGAAGAGCATCTTTGTCTCAGGCTGCTGCGAGTGGAAGAAAATTTCTCTTCCCATGCATGATGGCAGTGGAAGAAACAGACACAAATGCCTGACTGTGCACCCAGCACAGGCACAGTGAGGCCAGACCCTGAGTACTGAGTTCAGCTTTGGGCTCTCCACGAGGCTGAGGGGCTGGAGCAGGTCCAGAGAAGAGTAACAAAGCTGGTGAAGGGTCTGGAAAACAGGTCCGGTGAGGAGCAGCTGAAGGAACTGAGGTTGTTTAGTCTGGAGAAGAGGAAGCTGAGGAGAGACCTTCTGGCTCTACAACTTCCTGGAAGGAGGCTGAAGTGAGGCTGAGATTGGCCTCATCTGCTCAGTAATAAGCGATAGGAGGAGAGGAAATGGCCACAAGTTGCACCAGGGGAGGTTTTACCTGGACATTAGAAGTAACTTCGTGACTGAAAGGGTTCTCAAACACTGGAACAAGCTGTCCAGGAAGCTGGTGGAATCCTCCTTCCTGGAGGTGTTTAAAAGAGGCAGAGATGTGGTGCTGAGGGATAGGGTTTAGCACCAGGCTTGGCAGAATTAGAGAGTGGTCAGACTTGATGATCTTCAGGATCTTTTCCAACTAAAAGAATTCCATGACTCTGTCATGAGTAGGTTCATTACATCCACAGAGTGGTCAGACTTGATGATCTTCAGGATCTCTTCCAACTAAAAGAGTTCCATGACTCTGTCATGAGTAGGTTCATTAGATCCACTGAGTGGTCAGACTTGATGATCTTCAGAATCTCTTCCAACTAAAAGAATTCCATGACTCTGTCATCAGTAGGCTTGTTACATCCACAGAGTGGTCAGGATCACAGCCAGCCTGACTCTGTAAGCATCAGAGTGCCTGTGCTGGAAGCAGGGAGAGCTAATCCTGCCCATCTCCCGCGTCCTCATGCTTGCTCATGGTCTCTGTGATCCAGTCCAAGTAACGCACTACCTTGGTGTAAAGCCCAAAGGTGCCACACCTGGGTCCCCAGGAGATCAGCCCAGCCACGTAGTACCGTCTGTCGTCCAGGGGATCTGGGATGGCATAGGCCCCCCCACTGTCCCCCTTGCAGCTGTCCTTGTCACCACCAGCACAGATCATGTTGTCGGTGAAGGTGTAAGCAGTGGAGTCAGCCAGGCCCTCTGGTTTCACAGACCGACACTTCTCCATGGCCACCACGGGGATCTGGGCCTTCCAGAGGTAAATTGGCAGCCTCCCTCTCTCCCTCTGGCCCCAGCCAGCGATGTAGCCCAGAGTCCCTTCCTGCAGCTCGTACTCAGGTGACTTACCAGGAAGGCAGAGGGGTGAGATGTTTGGGCCCATCTTCACAGGGTCCCTCAGCTTCACCAAGGCAATGTCGTTATCAAAGTTGCTCCTTGTTTCTATTGGCTCCTCCTTCCAGTCAGGGTGGATGAACGAAGCCTCAGCAACCAGCCTTGTGGCCTCCCAGTAGAGAGATTCCCTCCCAACGTTGATGACCCCAGCATACATGTTAGGCTTGTCAAATCCATCCAGCACGTGGGCTGCAGTCATCACCCACCTGTCGGAGATGAGCACGCCACCGCCTCTTGGGTAGTCAAAGTACACCTGCCAGGGGAAGTTGCCCTTTTCTGCACGGGTGCCTCCAAAGATCTTGGCTTTTTCTTGGATAGGATTGCTGGGCACCCCACAGACTGGAAAGGAGAGGAACCAGATGGGAGAATTAGCAGCTACAATAGGGAGGTTCTTTGGTACTGCTGAAGAGCCCATAGTCCCCTCCCTCCTGTGCCCTATTGTCTGTGCCACAGAGTTTAGAACCAGCATTCACAGAGGAATTCAAGAAAACTTCAGCAACACTGCCAGTGACCTTCACCTGAAGCTGTAAGGGTTCCCAGACTCTTGTTCTAGAGAGCAGTTGTCACCCCACTAGGATGTCAAAGCTCACTGTTTGATTGCATTCTAGTTAGCAATTTTCCTTTGCTGAATTATATCCTGTAGATGAAGGGAATGTCTGGGAAAAAAGCTTTGCTGGAGTTCTTAGAAATGTGACACTGCTCTTGCAAGTGATGATGTGTGGAGGAGGCAAGTATGCAGCTTTGTCACTGAGGTTTTACCATTTTTCCTCTCTGTTCTTTTAGTATGCAAAATCTTCAGCAGTAGGGTAGTGGAGATCTTCACACAACCACAGAATGTCAGGGGTTGGAAGGGACCTCCAAAGATCATCCAGTCCAATCCCTCTGCCAGAACAGCATCACCTAGTGCAGGTCACACAGGTGGGTTTGGAAAGTCTTCTCTGGGCAGCCTACTCCAGGGCTCTGCCACCCTCACAGTGAAAAACTTTCTCCTTATGTTCCCATGGAACCTCCTCTGCTCCACCCACTGCCCCTTGTCCTGTCATTGGACATCCCTGAGCAGAGCCTGGCTCTGTCCTCCTGGCACTGCCCTACACATCTTGATAAACATGACTGAGGTCACCCCTCAGGCTGCTCTACTCCCAGCTAAAGAGCCCCAGCTCCCTCAGCCTGTCCTCAGCAGGGAGATGTTCCACTGCCTTCAGCATCTCTGTGCCTCTGCACTGGACACTGAGAAGAGTGTCTGGTTTCACATTCTTTGTAATCTCCTCCTGGGTAACAAAGTCCCTGAGGGTTCTCTTACCATTTGCTGTGTAATCTGAGCCACTGAGCTGGACCTTAAGAGAGCTGAAGCATCTTCAGCTCAATCATACCCTTTGCCAGCGAGGACTTGGTGGGTTGGTGGGTTGAAGTAGTGAACAGGCATCGTGTACAACTTGCCACAGGTATCCTTCCTTCTCTAAGTGGAGAAGCTGAAGTGTGCAGAAAACTTAGGACTGTAAATTCTGACTTATCAAATGGAAATTAAGACCCAGCCATAACTACCACAAGTAGTAACTATGCACTTCCCTCCTCAGTGTCTCCCAAGTACACAGAGAGGATGAGAAGGTTCTTCATAGGGATCTTGCTTGAGCTCACAGACATGGTAAGTGTAGATGATTACTGAAGGACGCATTAAACCTTAAGGCTTTGGGCTATGACTTTCAAAGAGAGTAGTGAAAGACCTTTCCCTGTTGTGCTGCATCTGCAGTGCCTGGTGGACAGATGGACACTATACCCAGGAGAGAAGCTACAGCTCTCAGTGTATCTTGGGTGGGACCCAAGACAGAAGGGCCCAGTGTTGCTGGTTGTCTCTTTTGATCTGTCAGTCCTTTTGCAACCTGCAACACAGAGATCTAAAGCCCTGCACAGCTTGAGAATGTGCACATTTGAGGGTGAGGAAAGAGGTGCAGAAACACACTGATCCTTGAAGGGGTTCTGCTGTCCCAGATGTCTTAACTAGGTTGCTCACTTTTGTTTCTGCTGCCTCATCTGACCTTCCCTGGGAGCCCACAGCTGTCAGAAATCCCCTCTGGAGTCTGGTTCAAACAGCACAGAAAGGACTGTGTCCAGTTCTGGGCCCCTCAGTTCAAGAAGGGTGTAGAGCTGCTTGAGAGAGTCCAGTGCAGAGCCTCAAAGATGATGAAGGGAATGGACCATCTCTTACAAGGAGAGCCTGAGGGAGCTGGGGCTGGGAGCTTGGAGAGGAGGGGACTGAGAGGTGACCTCATCCATATTTATAAATATGTGCAGGGTGAGAGCCAAGAGGCTGGAGCCAGGCTCTGCTGGGTGATGCCTGATGGCAGGACAAGGGGCAATGGGTGGAAGCTGAGGCATGGGAAGTTTCATGGAAACATGAGGAGGATTTTTTTCCCTGTGAGGGTGACAGAACCCTGGAACAGGCTGCCCAGGGGGGGCGTGGAGTCTCCCTATCTGGAGATATTCAAAAACCACCTGGATGTGTTCCTGTGTGATCTGGTGTAGGAGATCCTGCTCTGGCAGGGGGGTTGGACTGGATGAGCTTTGGAGGTCCCTTCCAGCCCCTGACATTCTGTTATTCTGTGACTGACTTATTCAGCCTTATTTGTTCCAAAGCAGAGAGATGAAGGTCACAGGGATGTTCACATGCTTCATGTACGTGCAGGGCTTGGTCATACCTGGGACACATTTTGGTAGCTCTGTTCCCATCTCTTCACTGAGCCATTCTCCGCTGTCTGAGCACCGATACACCACTGGGAAAGCACAGGGAAGAGGAGTGCCATGAGGATACAAGGCAAGGAGCATCACTGTCTAAGACCATGCACTGACCCTCTCATTTCCAAAGCCAGCACAGCTTGGTAAGCATTGCTGACATCTGACCTAGAAGAACACAACCCACCAGAGTGCATCTGCCCCTAGTTTGGAGGGACCTCATCCACCAAGGGGTTTTTGAGTTCTTTACTTCTCCACCAGAAACATGTACTAGATGTGACCAAAATCTCCATGGTTCACACCTGGGGCAGATGGAGGCAGGACTTCCTAAAGTTTTTGAAGTCAACAGCCCAAGTACAAACATTTATTAAGAGTGTTTCAAACACCAAGGCAACACAAAACCACTGCCTGCAATTGCACACCCAGAAAAGCTTTTTCCCCAGTCTTAGCCCAATGATATTCCAGCCCCATGATGATGCCTTAGTCCCCTGATCAAATCACTGTGTCTGTGTGGCAGAGGCAATGCTTACCATTCTCTTTGGGGTTTAGGGTATAGTAAGGTGCATCACATTGGTACTGGAAGGCAGCTTGGTACACAGGCTCTTGAAGTTCAGAGATGTAAATGGCTTGGGCATTGTCAACAGGAATGGGATCACCACAGTTCACAGCTGTAGAGAAGAGACAAAAGCAATCAAATATAACCTAAGGGGTGTCCTCACCCAACAATATTATTGTTCTTCTGTACTAAGCCTCTCTAGTCCCCCTACAGTCACCAGCACTCCCTTCCCCTGTGCCTTCAGCATGCTTACATCCCAGCCCTTCACTGTTCTCCTAACCTAGAGCTTCACTGAGCACAGAGCCCAAAGGCTCCATTCCATTCTGCTTCCCACAGCAGAGAGAGGTCACTTACGAACACAGCTGAAATGGGAGTTGCTCCATTCACCATTGTCCTGACAGCTGGAGACAAAAGTCGTGGTGCGGTCTCGTTGCTAAGGAGAGAACACAGGATTCATGCAAGTCATGTCTGACACAGCCACTCCAGGGCAGGCTCCTCAGAATCCTGCACTGGCCAGAAACTTACTACAGCTGTGGTAGAAAATGCACAGTTCCCAAAGGTGCTGAGGACACCTGATGGGAAATGGCATCAGGGAGCTGCTGCGAGGGCCAGAGAGGATATCTGCCTTGTTATGGAACTTACCCTCACTATTTCATAGCCTTTCACACAGGTCACCTTCACCTGGTCGTTGAAGACATATCTGTCCTTCTTTGGGTCAAGAACAGAGTTGGCAATGACACTTGGGGGACATGAGATAGCTTTGAAGAGACAGATGGAAACCAGTGATTAACTGAGTCAAGATTTACTACTCTTCTAGCTCCCAGCTTCTTTGTCCTGAGTGCTCATTTCCCCCAGTAAGCAGGCATCCTCTGCTAACTGAGTCTCAGCAGCTGTGAGCATGTCCCCAGACTGTCCTGTCATGAATCTGACCTGGACAGAGCCTCCTGTGAGCACTTCCCCAAGCCTTTACTCACGATCCCCATAGTAACGGAGTTTCCAGCCTTTGTGCTGTACTGCCTGGTCTGTCTGGAAGATTATGTCAAGAGTGTTGCTCTTAGTCTTGATTTCAGGAGGACCTGGGAATTTGTTGCCACAGTAGGGACCAAAACGCTGCTTTTCAGAGACAAACTGGGAAAATAACAAAGACAAAACAAGAAAGGAGAAATGAGAACCAGCCAATGCATTGGGAAGATATTCAAATACACAGAACCACAGAGTCTTAGGGGCTGGAAGGGACCTCAAAAGCTCATCCAACTGCCCTACCAGAGCAGGATCACCTAGACCAGATCACACAGGAATCAATCCAGGCAGGTCTTAGATACCTCCAGAGAGGGAGACTCCACAGCCCCTCTGGGCACATTCAATACCTCTTCAGATGTATCCCCAGCAACACCGTTGAAAGTTAAGTACTCAGGAGGTCTTCTGAGTATGAGGGGGTTAAGGGGAGATGCAGAGCATCCTGGCCCCCTCCCTGCACCCCACACCTACCGTCAAGCTGTCGTGACAGCTGCCCATTGAGTCAGCTGGTTCCAGGTCAAAGTCCTCGCTGCGTATGGTCAGCGCCACAAAGTAGCCTGGGCTGAGAGCCACTCGGTACTCGCACCGCGAGTTCTCCGGGTAGGGGCTGGGGTAGCCGGGACTGGAGATCTCCCCTGACAGCTCCGTGAAGACATTTCCACTGCAGTTCACTAGGGTGAGGGAAGGAGCACAGGCAGGATTCAGTCTCTATACGAAGCTGCTAAGTTTTCCCTTTTCTCCAGTCTCCCCAGTCACAACGTGGAGAGAAGCCAGGCAGAAAGGGACCTGGGGGTGCTGGTAGAGAGTAGGTGAAGATGAGCCAGCAGTGTGCCCANTTGAGCTGGAGGTCTCTTCCAACCTGCTTGATTCTGTAATTCTATGATTGCATCTTGCCAGGAAGCTGAAACCAGGGCTGCTGCTTTCCAACTAGTCAGGGACTTGAACTTCCAGTGCCCTTTCTGTTTACCTTCCCACCTGCCATTCAGTCCCCTCCCTCTAGGCTCTGTTCTCATATCATACTTCTTTCAACATGTGCTTTGCAGGTTTTTATTTTTATTCAAGCCAAGCAACCACTTAGTCATTTTTGTGTCATCATTGAGTTGCCCTCTTTTGTCAGAGATGAAGAATTCTACATAGAGCAGTATGCAAAGAGTGTCATTTGGTAGGTTCTTAATTCTCTTGACACAAAAAAAGGGATGCTAAGAATATGCTAATAGAAATCCCCAAAATCAGAGCCTGCTGCCAGCTCAGATTTGCTCTGCCATGTTTTTACCCCAAAATGATACCAGTCACAGCTGGTGGAAGATGACAGACAAAGTCTTCCAAGTACAGTATCTCATCTGCTCTGAATTAACTCTTGCTGATGAGCACAGCTCAGGTAGACTTCTTACCTCCACATGTTTTCATATCCTCGTAAAGGAAATAATCTGGTGGACAGGTACAGAAGTAGCCTCCTATGTAATTATTGCAGTAATGGCTGCAAGGTTCCTCCACAAAATCCATGCACTCATCCAAGTCTGCAAGGGTGAAAAGATGAATCAGGCAACATTTTAGGAGAGGGCCCTCAACACAGGAAGGACATGGACCTGATGGAGAAAGTCCAGAGAAGGCCACAAAGATGATTAGGGGCTGCAGCACCTCTCCTGTGGGGACAGGCTGAGAGAGCTGGGGGTGTTCGGTGTGGAGAAGGCTCCAGGAAGACCTAATAGCAGCCTACCAGGACCTGAAGGGGGCTACAAGAAGGCTGCAGAGGGACTGTTTGCAAAGACCTGCAGGGACAGGATGAGGGACAATGGTTTGGAATGAGAGAAGAGCAGATTTAGATTGGATGTTAGGAACAACTTCTGCACCATGAGGGTGCTGGAGCACTGCAACAGGTTGCCCAGGCAGTGGTTGAATCTCCATCTCTGGAGATATTGAAGGTGAGGCTGGCCAAGGCTGTGAGCAAGCTGCTCTAGTGGAGGATGTCCCTGTGACCAGATGACCTTTGGAGGTCCAACCCAAACCATTCTATGATTCTGTGATTATTGTAAACCAAACTGATCTGTCAGCTTTTGTATCCCCGCCCCCCCACCCCCAGCCTGGACACCACAGTAATTCAGAGGAGGCTGTCTTTAACCTTACCCTCTGCTACATAGTAGGCTGCAAACCCAGTGAACCGCTGCTCGTTGGAAAAGTCCGACTGGAAGTGCAGTGTGAGGGTGTTGTAAGGGATGTAGAACTCCTCCACAATCGAGGACCCTGAGGCACGAGGTTTCTTCTGTCCACAGAGCACACCTTCAACATGGCCACCAGACACGACCTGCAGATGCATGCAGAGGGCTTATCTCATTGCTGGAATGTGTCTAATTACCAGCGCTGGAGTCTTTCGGCTTCTAGGTGACTGAACAAAAGGCTCCTAAACTGCAGCTGTTACTCACAGCTTTCAGACAGATCTCTGAGGGCACAGCTGGCAGGAGGGACTAAGGCTGCTGTGTCATCAACTGAGCTGGCCAAAGGTGAAAGACAGCCAAGCTATGGCTGAATGAAAACCTTAGACAACCAGTTTAATGACAGTAGGGGTGTTTCCCCCTACTGACTTCTCCAGCTGTGAAATAGCTGTCTTCATTTCTCAGGCACAAGTGAATGCAGAAGGTTCTCTGTTCAGCATCCTTTCCTCGGGCCTGCTTTTACAAAAAGTCTACTCTGGGGTTCACAATGGCCAACCCAATCACTGTCAGCCTGCAGAGCAGGTCCTTCAGTTTGTTGCAAAGGGCATACACAACACCGTAGCTCCCAGCAGAACACATCCGTCCTACTGTCTCACCTTGGTCCTTCTCCAGGGCCTCCTTTTGGTGCTACACATGCTCCTATTGCCCCTTCCCACGCATAACTTGCAGGACAGGATGGTCTTGTCTCCCTCTTGTGTGTAGGAAAAGGCTTTATTACTTTTTGTGCTTTGTGGCACAACATGCAGCAGAGCTAGTAGGTCTCTAAGTTTGAGACCTGTGGTGCACAGATCATAGCAAAGTGTGGTGCAGTGGGGCACAGCACTTTAGCCCAATGCCCACAAGCAGATCTCTTGAATGGTTTTAACCTTCATCATTTCCAGTCAGCCTCTGATTGCATTCAGTCATCCCTGTCACTCAGGCATTAATTCTGAGTAATCTCAGAGATGGGGAAGCAGTGCCCCAAGAAAATGGTCCTCCACACCTACAGCTCCCTGGCTAAAATATGCCTTGAAATAGAGAGCTGTCAGTGGTGGCTAAGGAGGCTTTTCCTATGAATACAGGAGGAACACGGAGAGAAGGCATGGATGGGACAGTTGGCAGACAACGCTCCTGTGGTTATGAGGCAAACTCAAATTAGCATAGATCCGCTCAGCCATTTGGGCTTCTTGGAGCAGAGAACGGGAGCTGTCTAACCCCACCTCCAGCCCTGAGCTTGGTGCACAGGACTTTGCTCTGTGCTCTAACCTGCCTGCTTGTCTTTTTCACGCTCAAGGATGAGGACAGTACCTTCACAAAGTCATATTCACAGTTCTCTGACAGTTCCAGGTCCATGTGTGTGAAGTAAAGGTGGATGCCGTATCCCAAAGGGACCTGGACTTCCCAAGATTTCTGCACGTCGTTTGGATACACCTGAGGATAATTGGGTGACAAGATCTCACCATACATGGATGCTGCTTCAGCCCAGACAGGGAGGCAGAAGAGAAGGTACCTGAGAAAAGAGGGAAGCAGGTGACATTGCAGTAGCCACATACACATAGGGTCTCTGGAGAAGCTCCGGTTTGGCTGCAGGCAGCATGAAGCACAACTCCTAGCTCTGGAGTTCTAGTGAGCAGAGCTCTGGCTGTGTGGGGCTTGTCTTTCTCCTGCAACCTGTCACACAGAAGGGAGTGTGGCCTCAGTCATGCTCTGCTCCTCTCCATCTCTGTAAGAGCTGGCAGTGCTACAGGAGTGGAACACAAGGGGCTGTTCCCTACTTTGCTTCCTTCTGGAGGCCGTTTGGGCTACAGATGCATTCAGGTTTGAGAATCAGCACAGTACTAGAGAAAAAGCACTTGATTCATAGAATTAAATGATTAATAAATCTGAGATCCCCTTGGGGAGCCAATAACTCACCACATCTGGAAAAAAAGCAGATCTTCCTTTCTGCAAACTTCCAGGAACTGGACTTTGGAGTTAGGGTCTGGGACAAAAAAACAGTGTGATTGCTTAGTGAGCTTCTGTGTGCCAGCTGGGCAGGTCAAAGACCCTAAACCCCAGCTTCTGAAAACACATCAACCTTGTGCCTCAAAACCAAGTTTATGTCTCTGTTCCTTCCTGCATACAGCAACTCCAAGTAGCCAGAAGAGATGCCAGGCTCCATGCTGGCAAGACAGAGCAATGATTTCTAGCTTGGTGCTCCCATTTTCCCCTTCTGAAAGTCAGGGTCTCCAAACACCATGCTGGTGCACAGCAAATTAAGACAGTACCTCTCCCCCAGGATACCAAATCCATTCTTCCCAACACCTCCAAAATTAAGCTAAGACCCCGGGGTTGGGGAGCAGCTTATCCTGACTCTTCTAGTTGTCAGCAGCATTTTCCTTCCTCATTCCTAATACAGTATTTACCTGCTCTCCCTAGTACGTGTCTGGTATTCTTCTCTCTTCTGTCTTCCCTTCTCTTTCGTTTCTTTTCCCTCCCCTAGCCTCCGGTCCAAGGCTGCGCTCTGGGGAAGAGCTTCAATTAGCGATATCGCAGCACCCTCTGCCTGCAGCATACCGCCGCTGGCAGCCTGTGCTAGCTGCGGAGCACGGCAGGGCAGGGCAATTTCCAGAACAAGTTGCACAATCCCTTCGGCTCGGGCTGAGGGGAGGCAGCAGCCCTGCTCTGTCTGAGGCGTTTCTGCAAAATCAGATGACTTTTGGGAAAAGGGAGGGGAGGGAGTTTCAGCTGCCTTCCTTAACAGCCAGGAGCAAAATCCAAAGGGTACAGACAAGGGAGAGTCGATGGGATGATTGGTCCAGAGCTTTGGCATGGGAAGAAAAAAAAAACAAAAACAAACAACTGTTTGCTTCCCTGTCCAGAGAGTCATAGAATTCGTGGATCCATAGAATGGTTTAGGTTGGAAGGGACCTTGAAGATCCCATCCAGTGCCAAGCCCCTGTGGGTCACCCTGCAGAGATCCAGAGAAGCTCTAGCATGGTGCAGGAAAGGCTGTGCCATCAGAGATCCAGAGAATGGTTTAGGTTGGAAGGGACCTTAAAGATCATCCAGTTTCAAGCCCCTGCCATTAGAAGAGGTTGCTCAAGGTCTCATCCAACCTAGCCTTGAACACCTCCAGGTAGGTTGTGGAGCACAGAATCACCCAATGTGATTGAAGATCACACTCTGTGATTCTGTGCTCCACAACCTCCCCGGGCAACCTGTGCCAGTGCCTCACCACCCTCACTGCCAAGAATTTCTTCCTGATCTCCAGTCTTAATCTGCCCTCCTCAAGCTTCAACCCATTCCTTCTCATCCTGTCACTCCAAGCCGTTGTCAAAAGTCCTTTCCCAGCTTTCTTGTAGCCCCCTTCAGGTACTGGAAGGCTGCTCTAAGGTCTCCCCAGAGCCTTCGCTTCTCTGGGCTGAACAGCCCCAACTCCCTCAGCCTGTCCCCACAGGGGAGGTTCTCCAGCCCTCTGGTCATCTTGGTGCCCTCCTCTGGACTTGCTCCAACAGTTCCATGACCCTCGTATGCTGGGGGCACCAGAACTGGAGTCAGTGCTTTGTTGCTACAACCTGGTGGCCACAAGACTGCTGCCACTGCTTCTCATCTGGTGTTTCAGAGACCATCGTTTTAGTGAGAAAAAAATCCAAGAAGATAGTGGCCTCTTGAGTGTTGTCCCTCTCTGAGGTTACCAGCAGGAGTTAAGAGATTATTGTTCTGCTGTTTCTGTATGTAGGAACTCAAGTAAGAAGTCATAGCTGGCTTTTTATTTACAAAGTGAACTTCATGTACATAGAACTCTGCTCTGCCCTGCTGAGGCCACATATGGAATATTGTGTCCAGTTCTGGGTCCCTCAGTTCAAGAAGGACCTCAGGGATTTGAAAGAGTCCAGTGCAGAGGCACAGAGATGCTGAAGGCAGTGGAACATCTCCTTGCCGAGGCCAGGCTGAGGGAGCTGGGGCTCTTTAGCTGGGAGCAGAGCAGCCTGAGGGGTCACCTCAGGCATGTCTAGCAAGATGTGCAGGGCAGTGCCAGGAGGACAGAGCCAGGCTCTGCTCAGGGATGCCCAATGACAGGACAAGGGGCAATGGGTGCAAACTGGAACAGAGAAGCTTCTATGGGAACAGAAGGAGAAAATTGTTCACTGTGAGGATGGCAGAGCCCTGGAGCGGGCTGCTTGGAGAGGTTGTGGAGTCTCCTTGTCTGGAGACATTCCAAACCCACCTGGATGTGTTCCTGTGTGACCTGCCCTAGGTGATGCTGCTGTGGCAGGGGGGTTGGACTGGATGATCTTTGGAGATCACTTCCAACTCCTACCATTCTGTGATTCTGTGATGTAAGAGATGTTTGTTGATTGGCTAGGGCTGGGTGCTAGGTTAGACTGGATGAGCTTGGAGGTCTCTTCCAACCTGGTTGATTCTGTGATTCTGTGATTCTATTATTCTGTGATTCTATCATTCTATCATTCTATGGTTCTGATTCTGTGATTCTATGATTCTGTCATTCTAAGATTCTGTGATTCATCACACTCTGCCTTGGAGTTAGATCTAAGACCTATATGGAATGGAGTTTCAAGACTTTTTCCAGGTCAAACCCTTAAACTAGCCAGTGCCCTCAAGGCAAGGCCAAAATACCACTGTACAAGCTCCAAGACCTGCCACTAATGCTCTAGAAAACTCCTCCTCCTTACAAACCAGCTACCTCGGGCCCAGACTATAAATGAAGATGTAAAACTCCATTCCACCTCTACCTTACAATCTGCACAGCAGCTCCAGAGCTTGTTTGAGCCAGGAAAAAAAAGATTCAAGTTCCAACAGGCCACAGGGAAAGGGTGTCAGCAAAGCCCAGCTGAAAGACTCCTTTATGTTGTCAAAGGAGAGAAACACCTACAGATGAATCACAACTGACTGCATTGTAGTCAGGATAAAGGTTTGCTTGAAGAACATGCCTCGTCTGTTTCCTTTGTCAGGCTGAGAATGGATGGAGAAAGAAAGCAGCATGTCACCTCCTCTCTGCTATCTCTTGGGAGCACAGCTTGATGTTTCTAACTGGAATTTGGAGAACCAGAAAAAACAGTGATGAAAGATACACAACAAATCCTGGGGAGATGTTTTCTCCTCCAAACTGGGCAAAGCAAAGAGCCTGCCAAGCGACTCTTCAAGTCACAATCATATTTTTAAATAGGCCTGGCAGAAGTGGAACGAGTGTGGGCTGATGTATTGTGCATGTCACTGCATCACAGGAGAATTGGGTATGTGCAGATCAACCTGCCTCAGCTCGTCTGCAGCACTGCTAAATTAACCTCTGTGAGCATTAATAACTTTTTAGCAAACAAATACCTGTTAATTAAGAAGAAGATTGAAGTCAGTCAAGTAAAAAGGCAGCTGCATTTTATCTGGGCACATATCTGCATAATGCTAAATAATTGTGTCCAGTTCTGGGTCCCTCAGTTCAAGAAGGACCTCAGGGATTTGAAAGAGTCCAGTGCAGAGGCACAGAGATGCTGAAGGCAGTGGAACATCTCCTTCCTGAGGACAGGCTGAGGGAGCTGGGGCTCTTTAGCTGGGAGCAGAGCAGCCTGAGGGGTGACCTCAGTCATGTCTATCGTGATGTGCAGGGCAGTGCCAGGAGGACAGAGCCAGGCTCTGCTCAGGGATGCCCAATGACAGGACAAGGGGCAATGGGTGCAAGCTGGAGCAGAGGAGGTTCCACATGAACACAAGGAGAAAATTTTTCATTGTGAGGGTGGCAGATCCCTGGAGCAGGCTGCCCAGAGAGGTTGTGGAGTCTCCTTCTCTGGAGACATTCCAAACCCACCTGGATGTGTTCCTGTGTGACCTGCCCTAGGTGATGCTGCTCTGGCAGAGGAGTTGGACTGGATGATCTTTGGAGGTCTCTTCCAACCCCTGACATTCTGTGATGCTGTAAACTATTTAAGCAGAAGACTGCTGACATTGATGCATATATTTACACTGAATGCACATAAATATTTGACTGCATTTGCCTAGATCTGTTTCTACAGTTCACAGGATGAAACAGCCAGGTAATACATCTTAGAAGGCACTGAAGCTGTGTCAGAAGTTCTGTTGAAATAATCATTTTAAAGAGGCAAAATCATGCCATTGAGGTCAAGACATAACAACATGAAATTTCCCAATGCAATCTGCTTCAGCTCAGAGGCACACACACACTTCCCTGAACTCCTCAGTGACACAACCACACACTACTTTTCCCAAATTGCACAAGAGCTCTGAGCTGTGCAGCTCAGAGCTATGCAGCTGGAATCTTTCTGCCAGATGTTACAAAGAGGAGTAGTGTTCCAGTTTTTCATCAAATGACTATGTAAATCAGGCTTAGGATAAAAGGAGGCTGCATCCTTCAGCAGTTTGAGAGAGCCCCGAGGGATCTGCCCTGTGAGCTCTCCCTTAATTTGAACAAAGTTTTTCAGGACCCCTCTGTCCCCTGGATGAGCATTAATCTCTGGTGATGAAAGTTTCCTTACAACCCCTGCATTTCTCTACCAGGGGGATTTCCAGCAGAATCTGTTCACCTCTGTTGCTCCCTCCAGCACAGAATTTGGATGCAAAGCTTCCCACAGCCTCCCAGTAAAACCTCCAGACTGTTCTGCTCTGCACACCGTGCTGTGCTGATGTGACTGCTGCCTTGTGGACTGCCTTCCCCTGCAGTCCTGGGTGTAGCTTCAAGCAGCTGTGGCAGCAAAGCACCGATGATGCCAGCACAGGAGGGGCACCACCACCCTTGCCACAAAACAGGAGCTACACAGTCGCATTTACACCCAAGGTCTTTTCCCTCTGGGTGAGAGGATCTGATTCACAGCTGGAGACATCCTACCTTATGAAAACTGATGGGGGGGGAGGTTTCTGCCATGACCTTCCTCGGGATGTTCATCCCAACTGATGCGGGGGGGGGGGGTTCTGCCATGACCTTCCCAGGGATGTCCACCCTTGCTACCTAACAGCATCTCAGAACCACACAATGGTGAAGGTTGGAAACATCCAGGTGGGTTTTGAAAGTCTGTGGAGGAGACTTCACAACCTCTCTGGGCAGCCTGTTCCATTCATAGCTTCACCAGCCGTGAACCAGTGCCTCAGCAGGGACTGTTTATAGAGTTTCATCTGTCGGAATGAGAACGTTCCTAAATATTTTGGCTTATTTGAACCACAAGGCTGTAAACTGCAGCAGCAGGAGGGCTGCCGTGAGAGAAAGCAAGGCAGTTCTGAAGCAGGAGCAGTAACTGCCCGGACACAGCTGGCCTGGGCCAGCAGATTGACATAGTGCTCCAGCTTCATCGCACCTCCGAGTCGCTTCGGGCGGAAAAGACCTTGAAGATCACCGAGCGCAACCCTTATCTTAATTCCGCCGTGTCTGGAGCTAAACCGTGTCCCTCGGCACCACAAAACACCTCCAGGAGTGGGGGGTTCAGCCACCTTCCTGGGGAGCCTCCCTCAGAGGCCCCAGCTGCTCCCGACAGCCCGGGCAAAGCTGCCACGCGGCAAACGCCGCCGCGGCTCTGCGGCTCCGCCGGCGCCGCACGGACGGGCAGGGGGCTCGGGCCAGTTGCCCCCGGCTCGAAGCGGAGGGCGGAGGCTCAGCTGGCCGCCGGGGACCGCCCGCTACAGCCAGTCCCAGCGGCATCGGGAGGCGGCAGCAGAGGTCGATCGGCCCCGGCGAGCCTGCGGGGGGGTCCCAGGAAAATGGCCGTGTCCGGGCCGCGGCGGCGAACACCTCCTGTCCGAGCTCACTGCCTGCAAACAGGACACGAACTGCAGCTCCCTCCTTGCATGGAGGGGCAGCAAAGCCTGCGGTGCCTGAAACACAGGCTCTGGCATCGCACAGGATCATAGAATCATCGAATCGACCTCCAAGCTCACCCAGCCCAACCTAGCACCCAGCCCTAGCCAATCAACCAGACCATGGCACTAAGTGCCCCATCCAGGCTTGTCTTGAACACCTCCAGGGGTGGTGACTCCACCACCTCCCTGGGCAGCCCATTCCAATGCCAATCACTCTCTCTGTCAAGAAATTCCTCCTAACATCCAGCCTAGACCTCCCCTGGAACAGCTTGAGACTGTGTCCCCTCCTTCTGTTGCTGGGTGCCTGGCAGCAGAGCCCAACCCCAGCTGGCTACAACCTCCCTTCAGGCAGCTGCAGAGAGCAATGAGGTCTGCCCTGAGCCTCCTCTTCTGCAGGCTGCACACCCCCAGCTCCCTCAGCCTCTCCTCACAGGGCTGTGCTCCAGGCCCC